>MJUU01069892.1:0-10960 GCA_002080025.1 Modiolus philippinarum | reverse complement strand
AAATTGCAATTTTTCTAAATATGTCAAATTTTTATTTTTCATCGGATTTCGATGGGATTTTTTTCTTTGGATTCCTCTTGATCTAAGCTTTCAGAGGTATGCAATGAATTTGGCGTGGCTCTTACCGTTTCCGAGCTACAAGGGGTCAAAGGGGCCAAAATTGCAATTTTTCTAAATATATGTCTTAACTTTATTTTTCATCAGATTTCGATGGAATTTTTTTCTTTGAATTTCTATGGATGTAAAGTTTTAGTTGATAGTACATATTTTGCATAGCTCTTACGTTTTTTCATCAGTAAGTGATCAAAAGGGTTGAATTGCTCCTTTTTTTGTTCCTAGTTAATAACTGTGTCAAGCTTCTTTTTGTGTCCATCTAATTATTGTGTCAAGCTCTTTACTGTGTCCACAGTCACTTTAAACTACTTTTGTTGAAATTTCAGTGGTCGACATGCTGCGGTCGTATCATGCTGCGCTCGGCGTAGCCCTTTATTCAAAATTTGAATTAAAATCTAGAAATGTTGATAATATTGCCTAACCACATACTGTGAAAGTACTATTGTTCATGGGGTTCCAATTTTCGTGGATTTCGTTGTTCGCTAAATCACGAGATAAGTTTTCAACAAATTGCACTTCTTTCTGGGGTTTTTATGCTAAGAATTTGAAACCACGAATCTAAGTACCCACGAAATAGTGATATTTATGGAAACGATGAAAATTGTTGTTCACGAATAAAAGTACTTCGAGCATTTCGTTTTCTGTATTTATAATTTTTTTTCGTAGATTTGTTAGTTTTGATTGAGTTTAAAATTTTTCATTTCAGGATTTTTACTCAGAAAAAAAATGGCTACTTTGGAACCCATTAGGACAGACGACGCTGTTGTCTTTCAACCAGATAGCACAACGTACGAGACAACGCTTTCAGTGAACACTGCAAATGGGGCGGTGAACTGGAACACAAATTATCGAGCTTCTACCCTAAGAAAAAGGAAAATATTTTATTTCATCGGGTTTTTAATTCTTTGTGGATTTATGATTTATTGCATTGTGAGGCTAGGTATGTCAACTACATGTAGAATTTATTAAGTCTCCCAAACTAAGGGTACATTGTGGGGGCTCAGAAAGAGGTAGGGTCTCCCATAGTTACCCTATGGGAAAATGAAATGTTCAATGTTTTTCATTCTGCATGATGTATCTCATAAATTATTATCACTATCTTCATGATAGTCCATAGGAACGTTGTTTTGATGTAAGATTAAGTTCAACAGCATTGGAAATTAAAAAAAAAATTATATATATATTTCATTGCAATGGAAACAATGCCAAATTTGAAATTTTGAGAAAATCGTATTTACTTTTGATAATTGTATTTATATTACAGCTATATGTATTACTTAGGTAATAGATAAACCAAGCCAGAAACATATAACTTTGATACAAACGTGTTTTTGTATTTTTATTATATCTATATGTATTACTTAGGTATTATGGGGAGCCCCTACTCAATTTTTTTTTAAACAAGATATAACATTGGTTGTAATGGATAAAGGAGCATTTGGTTGCCAAAGAAACCAAGCGAAAAACATTTTTACAAAATATGTTTCTTCTGCATGTTATGTATTTTACGAAAGGATATGGAGTAAATGAACATGAGACCATAACACATATGTTAACTCCAACTGCAATAATTTAATGAGCTGTATGGCCATTTCGATTTCCACAATATGTTTAAACTAATTTAAAGGGGAACCCTTGCCCAATTTTTTGTCAAGGAGTATTGTTATGCCCTGAAATCTCATATGGGAGCTCGTTTTGGAGACTTTTGATTGATTGATTGATCAGTGCGAATACAGCTATATCTTGTTTTTCTTGTTCTTCTTTTCTTTCCGCTAGAAGTTTGTCGGACCATTTCCCCAAAAACTTCAAGTCAGATCTCCGCCGTGCACGGTCCCGGCTTATGAATAGGCCCGCAGCATCCTCTGAGCTTGGAGTATGAGTCGTCCTAACAGAGGACCCCGAGGTAACCCCGGGATATAGAAATAGGACCTAGTATCTCCGGCTTGCGGGGTGTGACCCCTCCTAAACGGAGGCTGACCCCGAGGGTCCCGGGATATAGAAATAGGACCCATTCCGTGGTTGTGCGGGATTAATAAATACACAACCCATCTTTCGGATGGGATGTAAACTCAGGTCCACGTGTTGGAAGAAAAGCCACGCTTCCTGCACGTTAAAGAACCCTTGTAGCAAGCTCTTTTTGGGGTGGTCCGTGGGTGATCGGCTGCAAGGCTAAATTCCCCGCCCTTGACGATTTTACCCTGTTTTTCCAGTGGCAGTCAGAATTTCCCGTCCCATGGCCCTTTCCATACCACAAAGATTTATTTATTAACAAACTTGTTCTCGTCTTGATATAGCTGAAATATTGCTGAGTAGACGTTAAACGATATTCAATCAATCAATCAAGTCAGATCTTGATAAAACTTCATAGGTTGATAGACCCCTATCCAAACGATGCAGTATGGCCTTTGAATTTTCAGAATGGCACCAGTTGCAATGGAAACGACAAAAAGGTGGAAAAATAAAACTGTTCAGAATTAAATGAAACTTTACGGTAAGGTTGATTAGGACATATGAAATTGGTTTCTGTTCTCCAAGATTTCGAAGTGGCACCGGTTGCCAGGAAAACAGCAAAACAGGCCGGAAAATGAAAATGTTCACAATAGGGTCTGTAAGTCTCGTCATGTGACACCGAGAAATCACGATAAAATTGCAATTTGAAAACGTTTCCCGCCAAAATATGACATTGCAGGATTATGACGTTCAAATATTTTGCTTGAAACGTCATATGTTTTTGTTTAAAATGCAACTTCCGGGTACAAGTTTTGGTCCCGGAAGTTCCAAAGTTAGACGAGACTTACAGACCCTATTGGTTGAAACTTTACTGAAAGGTAACCTAAGATGTGTGAAATTGGTTTCTGGTCTCCAGGACTCCAAAATGGCCACCGTTGCCATTAAAACGGGAAAAAAGCGGGAAAATTAAAAGTGTTCAGAATTGCATAAAACTCGATAGGTTGTGTAGAAGTGAATTGTGGCCTGTTTTCTGATTTGGGAGTTCTTATATTTTTGTCCTTGAATTAAGCAAAATACTTGTATCTATTAATTAGTATGTAAAAGGAGTACATTTGCAGTCATTTTGTATAAAACTTTGAATCATTGAATTCTAAATATCGAACTTCGTTTGTCGGTGAACACTTTCATTAACTATATCTATACAAATAATGCATCCAATTCTTACATCTTTAAGCCAGTTTATAAAAATCAAATTGTTGAATGAAAAGTCTGTTGGGATTCTTCTTTTTCAAATCAATTGGCAAACTTGAAATATGGTAAAATATATTTCATGAGAAATGCAACATATATTACGTGATCGCTTAGAGCAAGTCCATCCGATGGATTTTTAATGACTTTTTTTTCACGAAAAATAATATTATCGGCCCACAAGCAGTAACCAGCTCAGCAAGAATCCCAAAATGAACCGGACAATTACTATCCCCAAACGATTTACCGTTAAGATGAACCGCAGTCCAAAAATATAGCTAATCATAACCTTTGCTGACTTCATTTACTCTTGATCATCAATCGGTTGATCCCAGTACCTGAATCGGTTTTCAGGAGCTCAGGTTATACAGCTGCGACCGCGTCGCAAGTTGGTTGACAGGGGAACACCCTGTCTATGCGGGATAGTAAGGTCATAATTCGGAAAAGCTGACTGCGAACCGTTGTAGCTAAACTGTATGGAGAAATGCCACGCTCTATGCAGTATAAAGAAGGCTCAATTTCCTGCCCCTTCCCATTTCTCCCATTTTCCAGTGGCTATCGAAACTCGTTGCCCCGGTTATCCCTTCCAATTTTATTTCTTTGTTCTTTAACTTACATATATTTATTGATTAACTTGATGTTGTCCTGATGTAGCTGAAATATTGCTCAGTGGACTAACTAATCAATAAATCAGCCTTTTGTCAATAAAGAGTTTGATGAAAAAGGATCCAGATGTGTTTTTTGCGGAATCTTGTTTTGTAACTTTTATTTGCACCAAACAATGTACCTACAGATTATAAGCTACGTAAGAACAAGTATGCAGTGATATACAAAGTAGAAGAAAATATATGTACGAGTATATACACTTCTGAACTTACTGTTTAATGTCTGAATGGTTTACTCAGTAATGTTTCAGTATATCCAAACGAGAAAAATGTCTATAAGTAATCAATTTGGGGCCCGACATCTGAATCGGTTTCAGGGGCTACCGCTACAGAACTGGCGGGCGCGTCACCAGTTGGTGCAAAGGGGAATGCCTTGTCTTTGCGGGGTTGTCAGGTAATAATACGGAAAGCCTGACCGCAAACCATTGTAGTCAAACTAGAAAAGTCACCCTCCATGACAGTGAAAAGACCTTTTCTGTATTTCTTAAAGTAGGACAAACGCACAGGGCGTCATATAGAAGGGATAAATGCCTGCCCCTACTCATTTCTCCCCTTTTCCAGTGGCAGTAAAAACTTGTTTCCCCGGTTGCACCTTCCACCGTAATTTCTTTCTTCTTTACCAACATTGGTAAAGTTTTTCTCGTCCTAATATAGCTGAAATATTGCTTACTGGACGTTAAACATTTACAAATCAATCTAAAAATTTAGGGTTTTCAAATGGCCATGGGACGTAAATTTTAAATGCCACTGAAAAAACAGGGTGAATGTGAAAGGGTCTTTGAAGTCGACCATCTACGGACCACTCAAATACAGCTTTCTATAAGGTTTCATAACATAATTGAAGCGTCCCATTCTTCCAACACGTGGAAATGATTCGAAAGATAGGTGATTTATTTATTCATTACTCTCAACCACGATCATCCAGTTTTGGAGGGGATGTACACCACAGACTGATATTACAGAGATCCCTCGTGTCAGCCCCGTTACACGCAAGCTGGAAATACTAAGTCGTTTGCTTCTTGCATAAAATGTAATAATAACTTAAACTCATTATTTAAGTATTATTTTTTTTAATTGACAGAAACTCCGAATGAAGAGTGGGAGTTGTATAGAGGACATCAATATTTCTTCTCAACGGATAAAAAATCTTGGGATGATGCAAAGGTAATCCATTCTTTTTACATATGGTTTCCTTTTGCCTAAAGATATAAATAAACAATGGAAAGATATATAGTAAATGCACACGAGACAAAGACCATAAGGCCTTCATTAATGATCTATGCTTTAACCCCATAGCAAATTTAAAACAGCTTCTTGAGCGAAATTCATTGCTTGATGTCGAGCAACGCTACATCCATGTTTTTTAATACCCATGGTTGCGGGATCGCCAATTGCAACAAGCATAAAATTAACTGGTGTTCTTCCAATGCTGTCACCAGCTGTTGTCCGACAGAAAGACTGAAAGATTACAATCACAACTATAAACAAAAATAGGTGACTCATCGATGTCACCTCAGGCAACCAATTCGATGATTCCACCTTATTCGAAGCATCAAAATCTTTATAGAACAATCTGGTTGAAATCGGACAATGTCGAAATTTCGACGTATTTCGTCGTCCATCTTGGAAATGGTGGTCATTTTGAAAATTCCAAACGAACAGCATACAACTCCAGATGGTAGTCCAACATTGTGCAAAGTTATAAACCCTTTCATTCAGATATTGGGACAAAAATTATTGGCAGAAGATGATGAAGAATAATAATCAGAAGAAACGTAGAGTAACATCATCTCGCCCCCACAACGTCTGGGATGACATAACAATGCGAAAATTTGAAAAAGTAGGTAACATAAAATCGATCCGTCACTTTAATTGATGGCTGATGAAGGAAAAATATATGATGAAAGGTATGTCCTCGAGTTGAAGGAACGTGTTTTGTCGTCTTGTATCCCGCAGTGCGCGGTCCCGGCTGAAGAATAGGCCCGCAGCATCCTCTGAGCTTGGAGTATGAGCCATCCTAACAGAGGACCCCGAGGGAACCCCGGGATATAGAAATAGGACCCAGTATCTCCGGCTTGCGGGGTTTGACCCCTCCTAAACGGAGGCTGACCCCGAGGGTCCCGGGATATAGAAATAGGACCCATTCCGTGGTTGTGCGGGATTAATAAATACACAACCCATCTTTCGGACGGGATGTAAACTCAGGTCCACGTGTTGGAAGAAATGCCACGCTTCCTGCACGTTAAAGAACCCTTGTAGCAAGCTCTCTTTGGGGTGGTCCGTAGGTGATCGGCTACAAGGCTAAATTCCCCGCCCTTGACGATTTCACCCTACTTTTCCAGTGGCAGTCAGAATTTCCCGTCCCATAGCCATTTCCATACCCCAAAGTGATTATTTATCAACAAACTTGTTCTCGTCTTAATATAGCTGAAATATTGCTGAGTAGACGTTAAACAATATTCAATCAATCAATCAATCAAATGTTGAAGTTTTTTCTTGTCTGTTTAACATCAACTCATGGTAGTCCATTGATATTTGGAATCGGTTGTATAAGAATCAATGAGTGAAGATCAGTTTAATGGTATTTTTTGTCTACGCCCTCGCGGTCATGCTCCAATGACTTTTAAATTTTGAATTGTATATATAATGGTTCATCCTAGCCACTTGATATTTGGCATGCAGTTGTACCATGAGGAAAACATAATGATTGCATATCCATATAGTGGCCTTGACCCTTCAGTCATGCATGAACCTTCACACAATATTTTATAAAGCACGTAGCGCACACAGTTAAAGATTAATTTCTAAATAATGGCTGCTGCTGTAGATGAATGTGTAGATTCAAGGGATGCAAGGGCGGGCGAAACATATCCTGTGGCAACTGTTATTTATCAAATAAGTTATTGTCATATGTTTTGGTCATATGTTTTGGCCGATGAAGTGCGTTACTGAATCCCATCTTTGGTCCATAAAAATCGATTAATTGATTGAATTATATTGACATAAAAATGTACAGAATAATAGATACTGAAGAAAACAGTGTCAAATTTTGGCACCGTCGGTCACATGTGAATTCTGAAATAAGGCCTTTTGTCTTTGAATTTAAGGATGTAGTAAGGGGAAATTAAATAAATCTACGATTTTAAATGGAAACCATAAATTTAAAGAGATTTAGTAAAAGAATAAAATTAGCGAAAAATATTGATAGGTTATAGACCTTGTTTCCAAGATATTTCACATTTTAAAAATTGGCGGGATAAGCTCTCTTGGACTTTTACCTTAGTATAACATGGAAACATTACCGATTTCTTTCACATGGAAGGAAATCTAATATGTAGTGACATTCTGCTTACTGACTTTAAATGACCTACTGAAGACTTAAATGAGTAGAAAATTGGGTGTAATGGGGCAAAATATATTACATAGTAATAATGGGTAAAATCCGAGAAATCCGAATGACATTTAGGAGTTTCAAAAAGCTCACCTTACTACATTCTTAAGCCAGAATTTCAAAGTGTCAAATCTGAATAAATTTTGATAGATTCCATGATAAACATACTTTGTAAAACATTTTTCATAGATCATACATATACTTTATTTGTCTCAACTGTCCAAATTTGCAAACATTCTCTTAGACTAGTTATAGTCAGGTAAGGGAGTACGAGCCTCACATTTCAGAAGCTCAGGTCCACGTGTTGGAAGAAATGCCACGCTTCCTGCACGTTAAAGAACCCTTGTAGCAACCTTTTTTGAGTGGTCCGTAGGTGATCGGCTACAAGGCTAAATTCTCCGCCCTTTTCGATTTCACCCTACTTTTCCAGTGGCAGTCAGAATTTCCCGTCCCATGACCCTTTCCATACCCCAAAGTGATTATTTATTAAGAAACTTGTTCTCGTCTTGATATAGCTGAAATATTGCTGAGTAGACGTTAAACAATATTCAATCAATCAATCATTTCAGAAGCATTCTATATCCTCGGGTTTTATCCTTTCAAACAGTGCTAAAACTTAAAATACATAAAATAGACTGTGTATAAAATTTAATCAACTTCCAATTATAATTTCATATATCTAAAGGCCTATAAACATCTTATGCAAATTGAAGGAAAACTCTAGAGAGATCTGTTTCCCGCCAAAATTTTCACGTCTTATATCTCAAAAATTCTTACATGGATTTTCAAAATTTTTTGCTCAAGTTGTTCCATAAGAGGTGCTCTTCAAGACAAAAGGTCAGAATTTTAATTCTTATTACAAAATTGTTGAGACTCGTACTCCCTTAAGTGCAAAAAGCATTATTTTCTATAAACAGAATTATTTTGAAACCTTGTGTAAAGCGTAAACAATACAAAATATATATAATTAATTCTGAAGACTGAAATAGGAGTGCTCTACATCTTTTGGACCAAAAACTGGCTTAATTTTTGCTTGTTTTTACCCGTATTGGTAACAAAATGTATAAAAGTTGGTTCATTTGTCTTGCAATTAATATCATATTGTATCTTAATGATTAAAAATGCATTAAAAGTATTACAATTAAGCGGTTTCCATTTTCGGCTTCAATTTTATATTACATGTATGGACAAAGCCAAGTTTTATTACATCGTCTCCTTGATCCAACATACGCGTTCGTTATTTGTGTGTTTTTATTACAATAACATGAGGACAAGATAACAGCACTGTTTTTGAAAATTCAATAGCATTTATTGGCAATTTAATGGTTGCAAAAAGAAAACATACACTAAATTTCAGTCAATCTGTGAAATTATAAAATTAGTAAAACCTGCCTGAGAGAGCACCCGAATTCAGAGACCAACCTGTTTTAAGAAACCACTTAAAATTTACACTTCATATCAAAATTATTTGATTTTAACCTCTATTTAGAGACCACCTGTCTTACAAGACTACTTTTTCATACTCCCTCCCGGCACCTGGATCGGTTTTCAGGGGCTTCGGCTACAGAGCCGCCGGGCGCGTCCCCAGTTGGTGGATAGGGGAATGCCCTGTCTATGCGGGGTAGTCAGGTCATAATACGGAAAGCCTGACCGCAAACCATTGTAGCCAAACTGTATGGAGAAACGCCACGCTCCATGCAGTATAAAGACCCCTTCTATATTTCTCTAAAGAGAGCAGACGCACTGGGTGTCGTATGGAAGGCTAAATTTCCTGCCCCTACCCATTTCTCCCCTTTTCAAGTGGCAATCAAAAGTCGTTACCCCGGTTGTCCCCTCCACCTATATTTCTTTCTTCTTCTCTTACTTACAATTGTTTTGAATTGATTAACTTGTTCTCGTCCTGATATAGATGAAATATTGCTCATTGGACGTTAAACTCTAACTAATCAATCAATCATACTCCCTCGAATGGTCCCTGAAAACAGGTCTCACTGTAGTTGCAGTTACCTCATAATGATAACCTTTTCATCAAAGCGCTGTTCATTCCAGGATGCATGCATTAAGAAAGATGCTTATTTGGTAAAAATAGATGATGAATCTGAAAACGATTGGACGTCTACAAAAGTAGCAGGTAATTATTTCGAAAGTAATATTGGAGTCTATTGTTTTTTTTTAGATTTTTTTTTAATTTGTAAGCAATGAAGGGATAAATGCACATGAGACATAGTCTCTACAAATACATGGTAAAACAAAGTAAAGGAGCAACGCTCCTATTGTTGGTCTTCATCTTAAAGTCACCATGAGGCTTTCAGCAATGAAATTTGCTCATACCTCATGGTTAGATCAAGACGACCCTAGCAGCGGAATTCATTGCTAGATGTTGAGCAACGCTACATCCATGTTTTTTACATGTGGATTCGTGATCTTCAACAAGCATAAAATTAGGTGTTAAAGTGTTCTCACAACTTCTGTCATCCGTTGCCTAACAAAAAGACCAATCACAACACCTAAACAACCAAAGGGCACTCATCGAGTCAAAAGTAAGAACACTTGGCATAATAAAATGAGATATAGGCACAATAAACAGGTGGTCAGATTAACAGTTCGATAGTACAAAAAATAAAATTCTCAAAATTTGAAAGTATAATAGTGCATCAATATGAGAAATTCTCTCAAGCACAAGTACACCATAACTGAAATGTATATAGAGCATACGTCTATTGCACGGAACATCTTTTCACGGACTCCACACTGCAGGATGTTTCATAAGTAGCAAAATACACATGGAACAAAGGATTCAGTAATTACAAAAATCAAAGCTAACAGACATGGAAAAAATCACAAACAGTGTGAACTCCCGAGAATTTAGTGTTGTTGTTGTAGCCGAAATCTTGTCTTGGTAAATTTGACGAGTTTGTTTTACTTTTTACTCGCACTTTCACTCAGAGTGTCAAGACAGGTGCCTGTGTCCTTAATTATAGAATTGGACGTGTGATTTTAACCCCCGCCTGAAAATGGAGCATAATCAACAAATGAGTATAACTTATGCTTGAAAGAAGCTACCTGTAAAACAATGAAGACTGAAAGGGTTCTTTAAATGCAAAAAGCAGTAGTTTCATTTAACATCCCTGTCCAAAAAGGCCATGTGAGCTATTGCCATCACTTGACGTCCGTCCGTCGGTCGTAAACTTTTTCAAAAATCTTCTCTGAACGATTGGCCATTTTTAATCAAACTTGGTCTGAATCATCACCAGGGTATTTAGATTTAAAATTTGTGTTCGATTAGTCGTAGGACCAAACATCATGGCTGCCGTTACTAAAAAAGCAGATAGGGGTAAATTGCTGTTTTGGTAAATAACTCAATAAACATTACAGATATAAAAAATCTGACATGGGGGTAAAAATGATCAGTATGACAAGATCTACCTGCCTTGCAATTTTGAAGAAAATCCGATAACCCGTTCTGGAGTTATTGCCCTTTTCCGTAAAAAATTCTAAATTTTGATATTCTTTATTTTCAATCACAAAAACTATAATGTTTTCTATCGGAACAAAACAACGGCAGTAGAATACCGAAGGAACAAGGGAAGCG
>MJUU01069891.1:6858-33732 GCA_002080025.1 Modiolus philippinarum | reverse complement strand
GAGAACAATGGTGTGGGTGGTAACAATTTTTCATCTGATGAAGAATCAGACAATGCAAATGATCCAAACTAGCATGGATAATGTTTCACAGTGACGGGTTGTTGTATTTATATATATTGATTTATTTTATACATATACACATAGTTTTCCGTAATTTTGTAAATACTTATATGTATGTTATCAATATTTTTATGGGGTTGTGCAATATAATACATGCAGACTGTATCTTTATTTTTAAAATATTAATATATAATTTATTATCTTCCTTGTGGACTGTCACCCTGATATGGTGCGGTTGCTTGAGATTCTCCTTTACCATATAGACTGATTCGGATTAAATTTAATATTCATTTAGATATAATAATGCCAGGGAGGTCATGCATTAAATGACAGGCCTTTTTTGCCATGTACATAGTTCTATTTGTTTTTGTATCTTTGTTTGATTTTACGTATTTAATTCAGGGTTTTTGCTTTGCTTTAGTTTGTTTAATGTTTGCTTTGTATGGTTTGGCTACAGTCGCAATAACTTATATTGCATTAAAAGGTTAAAAACAACACCAGATTTTGGTCTATTTGCTTTGAAAGAGCTAAAACGCGTCACTAGCTCACTTCCGGTTGTCATAGACACACAAATACGGTACTTGTGTATAGGTGAATCCTTTCCTCAAAGGTATAACATGTTGTAAGAACATGCTTTTTGTTTCTTTTAAATTATATAGAGTTTTCAACTGTCATGTAATTTTTCTGAAATCGTGGGCGCCAATTTAAAAATGGCGCTTTCGACACCTTTGCACGAGAAATGGAAAATCACCTGATGGTTTCATATACTAGAAATGTATGAAAAATTGGTGTTATACCGATGAGTACAGCGAACTCATTTTCCAGGGCAGATACCCTATTTGGTCCAGGGACTATGGGTATAAATACTGGAATAAAGTTAATGATATGGAAATAATGAAGGCGTTTGGATACAATTGTTTAATAACTTGTCAGATGTCTTCAAGGATTCATTGGACCAATTTTTACTTGCTCACAAATAGGCTACTTAAAAGGGTATGTTACCCAAAACTTGAAGTCATACCTCCAGAAGTTTTACGATTGACATCACCATCTTGTGGACTGCTATGGGATATCTGTTTCCCAGCTTAATTGTTGTTTCCTCTTTCGGATTTGACCTTACTACTGGATTTGACATGTTCAACACTACAAGAAGCAGGAGATGCTAACTCTACCGGTGCGCTTGTTCTCATCCATGGTTTTTTATTGGGCCCGTGTTGTTCTTTTCTGTGCCGTACTCATTTTGTATCTCTGTTCCTTTGCTGTTTCCGATGTTCCCATTGTCCTGTGATTATTCGTTTTGGATTGACGGTTCGGTTCTCACTTACTTTTCTTGTGCTTTTTGGTTTTTGCTTAAATATTTCAAATTTATTACCGTTCTTCTGATAATATAGCTGGACAAACTTGATAAAGAAGTGTGCATATCATTTGTTCATTACCATGCTGTAAAACTCTTCAACTACATATTATTGAACATGTTCAAGTTGTCCCATCTCATCCAAGATGGCTGGTAGCGCGGAATGTTCTTCTCTGAAACCACTGGACAAATGGGAGCCAAACTTAGTAACAGTGGTCCTTAATTGGCCTCTTCTTGTGTCCAGCAAGTCTGCTTCTTATCCTAGATGGTTTCCAAGGGGGAACTTTAACATCAGAACCTATTGGGAAACATATACAGAGATCTTTTATGAAAGGATATGGTGTAAATGAACATGAGACCATAACACATATGTTAACCCAAACTGCAATATTTTAATAAGCTGTATGACCATTTCGGAAATTTAATCCTCATCAGCAGAACTAGAAGCCAAACATGGGAAAATCCGTTATTGTAAACAAATGTTTGAAATGCATAAAACCAAACGAAATCTAAATAATCAGTAATTTCAAATATAGCTAATGACTAAACTACGATGGAGGGGATTAAACCTTAGGTTTTAGAATTTACATATATTTAGATAATAGCAATTGAGCAAAGTGTACAGATGAGATATAATATCATGTAGAAGTACACCATATCTAAAAAAAATTAAAGAGCATACATCTCCTCTGAGAAAACTTTGCCAGTTGGACCAAACTTGGTAACAACATTCCTTTGGTGCCCCCTTTTCATTACGGAAGAAAAATCAAACTCAAAACTTCCCGAAGGGTTTGGTCAAGAATCATCATATATTTCAGTAGACATCGGCAGTATCAGTGAGAGGCCAGTATGTGTGTAAAATGTTCAGGTCACTAGATCCCAAAGCTAATATTTCGGATGCAAGCAGAGTATCTTGTCGGTATCCCCTATTACGTAAAGAATATAAGTTACGTACAAGCTTTTCTGGTTCTTTAATCGGTGTCTGGCATTTTTAACAACATTTCCGTAAAAACGAGGATTGGAAATGCCCATACTAATAAGCGGTTTGCGAGTAGGACCATATGTTCAAATGTTAATATCTATAATAAAACTTCTTAAATGTATTCAACAACTTATGAAATCTGTAACCCTGTGGTAAAAGTTTGGCTGTGATAGTAAGGTTTCGTTAATTAAAATCGTCAAGAGTGGAACAAGCGCGTGCGAATCGTACTAGTTGAGAAATATACATCCCGTAGGGCGAAGCTAGAGGAATGTCGCCACCAAGGAAAGGGAAATTAGAAATAGTGAAATCAAAATCATCCCTTTTATCATATATCTTAGTTCTTATTTTACCAGAGTCAATAATTATAGTTAGGCCCAGAAAAGGGCAGTATTTTGGGTCATTGTTAGCTTTATCTTATTTCAGATCTTGTGGGTAAATGACGTTCACATAATCTTAAAACTGAGGGATTGTCAATAGTAAGGAAATCGTCAATATACCTGTTCTTATCATTGAAAATAGAAATAAGTTTATCACTGTTTGGTATGGTTCTTTTTAAAGTTTTTTCATGAAGTCTTCTTTTTCAGAACAGAAAAAGATCTGCAATGAGAAATGCAAAATTAGTACCCATGGGAATACGTATGACCTGTTGATGAATAGTGTTACCAAAACGAACAAAAATGTTGTTCAGCAAAAGATTTAGTGCATTAATCATATCATCACATGTCCAGGATCATTATTGTAGGTAATATTAGAGATGAATCATTGTTTTTGTTAGAACAAATGAACTCCATACCAGAAAAAATAAAAGACAATTTGATAAGTTATCCCAATTAAAAATCATAATTGTCAATGGATGGATGAGACTTGAATGGATTGTAGTTTATCTAAAAATTCAAGAGAACTTTTCACACTCCAAAAGTAATTTACAACAGAGGTTTGATAAGTTGCTTGAAGGACCCCAGTACATAGTAGGCAAGGTGTTATCTTCATGTTGAACTTTAAGCACTTCTGTATCCTTAAAATATTGTTTGGTTAACATTTGTTCGTCCCAGCTGGTACGTCTGAAAGTGTTTGACTTGTCCAGTTCGTTTTGTTGGACGTCGATATACTATTTCTTTCACACGATAGCAATGTTATTGGAAGCCTTGTCAACAGGTGCAAACACATATTTTACCAAGATCCTTCAACTTTGACTTGATCCTATTCACAGACAGTTTAAGAGATGATTCAATAAACATATGTAATTATCTTTATAAAAATCTATTCTGTTGGTGAACTTTGTAATAATTTTATCTTTAAACAAATTTAGAGCATGTTTGTCTGCAGTTTCTTGTTTGTTCCGTTTTTTGAAATAATTGGTTACTGTGTCCTTAATTATATCAAAACATGCTTGTCAGCTTTAAGGTGGGCAATATTTAGGCCCTTTTCTCAAAAGAATCATCTCACATCTTTATGATCAATGATGTTAAGATCTCCGTTAATATATGTCGCAAAGGTCATAGTGATATGGCGACGTGGATCAGTCTCAGCTGCTACGGTAGTTTTTCTTGAAATCAACATTAAATGTAATAGAAGAGTTATTGAAAAAAATCTAGTAGGTTTTGTATAAGAAGAGGAAATGACAGGCATGTCCTGGTTGTCAAAATAGACGAGTACACGTTTTTGAATATCTGGTTCCCAAAAAATACGTCCGACAAGTCAGCATCTCATTCAAAATGGATACCAGAACAGCGGGGAACATAAGCCCCATGGAAAATCATTTTCAAATATATTATCCTCTGAAAGTACTAAGCCAACTGGAATCATACATGGGCACAATGGTCGTTAAGTTATTCCCTTTGAAAACTATGTTTAAGTCTGTATCGCATCTAAAATTGCCGCCAGCGAGGAACATTATTTAGAATTGGACACTGTGGGAAAGCATTTAAAGATCTTTTCCTGTGAAGCCAGAATGTCAGCCTGGATCAAACTTGGCCACAATAGTCCTTGGGTTGTCTGCTTTAAATATGTATCCCGTAAGTCTGCTTCTACTCCAAGATGGCTGCCAAGGGGGGCCTTAGTTTAGCATTGAAACCTATGGGAAAACATATTCAAAGATCTTCTTCGAAACTACTTTGCCAATTGGAACAATACTTGGTATTTGTCCTTAGTTGGTCCTTTGCAAAACGTGTCCTGCAAGTCGACTTCGCATAAAATTACCACCAGCGGGGCGATATAGTCTAACATAAGACCTTATGGGAAAGCATTCAGAAATCTTCTCCTCTGAAGCCACAAATCAAAGCAAACTTGGACCAAACTTAGTAACACAACAGTCCTTGGTAGGCCCATTTTACAAAAATGTCAGGCGTCTCATCCAAGATGGCCGCCAGAAGGGAGCGTAATTTAACATTTAACCTAATGGGAAAATATGTTCAAAGAGCTTCACCTCTAATGGAACTTCGGCAAATGGAACCATACTTGGTAAAGATGGTCTTCATTTGGTCCCTCGAAAAATGTGACCAGCAAGTATACTTCCAATCAAAGATGGCTGCCAGAGGGGAACATAAGTTTAACATTGGATCCTATTTGGTATCATTTAAAAATCCTCTCATCTGAATCCGACTAGGCCATAATTGGAACCTTACTTGGTCAGAATTGTTGTTGGATGGTCCTCTTTCAAAAAAATTTGTGCGACAAGTCCACGCCTCACCCAAGATGACCGCCAGCAGGGAACTTAACTTTAACATTAGACCCTATGGGAAGATACATTAATAGATCTTCTTTTCTAAAACTGCTGACCCAATTAAAAGTGGTCACACAATTTAATATTGAATAATATAACATCAAGTTTTTTTAACAAGCTTGAAGATGATATATGAGACGAGGTCTCCATAAATACATGGTATATCCAAGTAAAGGAACAACGTTTTTATTGTTAAAGGCTTCGTCTTGAAGTAAAACGCCTTTAACAATGAACATTAAACAATAGGGTTATTTTGACTGCGCATGTCAGCCATGTCCTAGATGAGCGATACAGGCTCTTGAGAGCCTCTTGGTTTAACTGACACTTTATATTGGCAGAATTTGAGGAAAAAAATGTTCCAGCACCCTTTTTAAATACTTCCTGGTACCATTATTTTGGCCCTTTTGAACATACATTTTTTGCATATTCCTATATAAAAATAATTCATGCGGTATGAAATTTAAGGCAGAATATGTTCATTGCAGCTGACAATAAATCGTCTGTTGTGTCCGACACCAAAAACTGAGAAACGAAAACAACGTTCAAAAGTTGTAGCGTATAAGTACAGCAATGCATTGTTTAGAAGGGCCAAAAAATCCACTTGGGGTAAAGATAAGCACGAGTAAACATAAACTAATTTGGTTTTTATTTTTTACATTTTGTATTGAATTTAGTCTAGCATGTAGCATAAAACTTACCCTAACTACATTAGTTCAGTGACATGTTTGATTTGCCATTGACGTGTATTCATTGATCATGGATGTGTATTGAATTGGAAATATCATTAGGCTACAAACTATTATAGTACAATCCTGAATTAATGACGAACGTAAGGAGGAAAGAGGGTCAAGAAGAATTTGTTTTGTTTTGTATTTATTTATTTATTTATTTATTATTATTTTTTTGCATCTTATTTTGTTTCAATCGAAATGACTTTAAGTTTTTATAAAACATAGAAATAGTATTATTTAGAACAATCAGAGTAGAAATAAATTCTATCTATATAATGCTGTTTTATTGAGGTCAAGTTTCAACTACTAAAGTATGTTCTTTAACTGCAACAAAGAATCAGAAGGGAGAGTCTGTGTTAAACCTCTCATGCATCAATCAAGTACAGCTTAAGTCAAGTTGCTTACTTAGTTAGATATGTTTTTCCCGAAAGTTCCAATACTAAAGAGTTTTCCAAGTGGTTAAATGTTAAAAAAAATATTCCGTGCTTGTAGCTACACTTCGGGCCGAAATCGGAGCAATGTATATTAAACAATCCCTTTACCATTCAAATCAACTTTCGGAAATGTAAACAGAGATTGTCAAAATGTTATGCATATATCAATATACCACAGTTGTTTACCTCAAAACGGGACTTTTAAATCGGAAAACGTTCTATAACTATACGAAAAGATCACTTTCACAAATTAAAATACAGTGTTGAGCTAAGTGTGATTTATATTTAATCTATTGTAGCACACTTCAGGTTAATTTTTCGTCAGTTAAAATGTAGTGAAAGAATTGTCATGTAGGAAAAAAATCGTCAGTTGAAATTAAGTTAAAGAATTGTCATGTAGGAAAAATTAATAATCATACACTTTGTTTGTTTTTAGGTGCTTTACATTTATTTCAATGGGTCAGGAATCAAGTCAGTCCGTCTTACTGGTATATGAGACGATCTTTTCCAACTCCAATTACACGAGAGTTCCTATCTCGAATGTCCCGTATTATTGATATTTGGTTTTCATGAACAAGAATCTGACTTTTAGACTTCCCTCACTAAATCATCAAATAACAAAATACCCAGGTTACTGTGAATTAAGTTTCTGCATATACGCATTTCGACAAAATATGTCACTTCAGTGCAGATCAAATCAAAGCGGATTTTCTTAAATTTAAAGTGTAAAAAACTCAAATAATCATTCAATAAAGACAAAAGAAACAAAAAATACAATAAAACATAAAAACGTTAAACATCAAAATGACTTACCAACTGTAAAGTTGCGAACTTGGAGCGATATGCTTTGCTGGTATATGTCGAGCTTAATTTTGCTTTGAATACCGAATCGTAGAAATTGGACGAAAGTCAAATTTCAGTTAAATCATTATCATGGATGAATTCATGAATATTTTTTTTTTAAATTTTATTTAACTTTTACAACTCCACGCTTTAAACATAAAACTAAATTTTGTTGTTTGACAGACTATGAAAGATGAGTCAAACATCAATGTTGTACATGTTTATAATCCTATAATTTTCAATATGCATATATAGTTTAATCGAAATGTCAAGTCAAAAGTCATAAAAACAAGTAGACTTGTTTACATAACAAATGTCCCTAAATGCACGAATATAGCTGCATCGCAAAGAACAGAAATTTGTTTTGTGGTTGACCATTCGTACACTCTCCGACTGTAACATAGTATATCAAAAAAATATTTTCAATGAAAAGTACATTAGCAAACGAATACCTAAGCAAAGATTCAGAAAAAGGAAATCTAGAAAACTATTCTCTGGTTGTGGATAAGTAGTTGATAAGAGATGGGTACCCACATGTTATGACCAAGTCATTGTTTTGCTATGAATCCCAAAAATCAAATTCTAAAATAGGAAGTAAAATTTACATTATGCCACAAAGACCGTGTTAAAGTTTGATGAAAATCTATTCAGTGATTCGGGAGAAGTAGCGGATAAGAGATGGGTCTCTTCTTGTAATGTAATGGCTAAGTCATAGTTTTGCTATGGTATACCTTAAAATAAATCAAATCAAATTCTGAAATATGAGGTGCACAGCTACATTATGTCACAAAGAGTGTGTTAAAGTTTCATGAAAATCTAAACAGTAGATCAGGGGGAGTAGCGGATAAGAGATGGGTACCCTAAGGTGTTACGGACGGACGGAAAGACTACATACCCCACGCTTTGTAAGAGGGGGAAAAAATGAAAAACACGGCAACATAAATGACGACAACATGACACAGATGAAACAAACAAACAAAAATGAACAAGATTGCCACAAAACCAAAGCATTAACAGTGGAAACTAAACCTTTATGGGGTGCTCTGGAAGTAAAAGCATGACCTACTACTGTCGCAGTACCTGTATCACACCCAGCTAAAATAAGATGGTGAAAGACCTTTAGGTGACCGATTGGTAAATGCCATTTTCTTACCTTCGGACAAAACCTATTAAACTCCCTGGTGCATGTTACTTCTGTAACCCTCAAGAAGCAATAAGCTTAAAGTTTCATCTCAAAGTATAAGACCTAGTATCACATATATCATTTACGTAGATAAAACGGTTAACATAGAAAGGCACTGACAATATGAACTCACTGAAAACAATTATGATTTGATCCACGCGTAGAATCTGTCACACTTCCAATAAAAATCTCAGTTTTGGCCTAATCATTGTTTGTCAGTCGGTAATAAACCATAGGTCTACTAAAAAATGTCGTAAACATCTGTCAAATCATGGTGACGACCCGAAAACAGTGACAATTACAACAGTGGTTTGAACAACATAACTTTGGTGAATAATTAACAATGAAAGGATATTGAGTAAATGCACATGAGATAAAGTCTTCACAAATACGTGATTAATCAAAGCAATGGAACAACGATTTTTTTGTTGTTTTTTGTTCTTCCTCTTGAAGTCACCATGAGAGCTATGTTCATACTTCGTAGTATATCAAGACGGTCCTAGCACCGGTTAACGCGGAATTCATTGCTAAATGAAGAGCGACGCTACATCCATGTATCTTCTCTTTTGTTCATGGAATCAGGGTTGTCAACAAACATAAAATAGACTGGCAAAGTGTTTTTCAACTGCTGTCATCCGTTGCCCGACAAAAAGACTCATAGAAATCACAACATATAAACAACTACAGGGCACTCATCGAGTCAACTGCAAGAAAACTTGGCATATAATAAAACAATATGATGTGGGTACTATGAACACAATGGTCAAAATGACATTTGAAAATCACAAAAAATGAAATGCCAAATTTGAAAGTATGATAGTGTATCCTTACGAGACATTCTCTAAAGCACAAGCTCACAATAATTGAAATGTATAGAGATCATACATCTATCTCAAGAGGACTCTTTTTAAGGACTCCACACTGAAGGAAAGACAAACTTCAGTCTGAAATTAACAATGAAAGGATATGGAGTAAATGCACATGAGACAAAGTCTTTACAAATACATGATTAATCAAAGCAATGAAACAACATTTTAATTGTTGTTCTTAACTCTTGAAGTCGCCATGAGGACTTCAACAATGAGATATGCTGAAACCTCATAGTAAATAATGAATTAAAGGATATGGAGTAAATGCACATAAGTCTCTACAATACATGGTAAAAATAAGCAAAGGAACAACGCTTTTATTGTTGGTCTTCATCTTGAAGTCACCACGAGGCCTTCAACAATGAGCTTTCTCATACTTCATAGTAAGTTATAGACGGCCCCTAGCAACGGTTTGAGCGGAATTCATTGCTAAATGTCGACCAACGCTACATCCATATCTTTTCTTGTCCTAGATGCATGATTGTCAACAAGCATTTATTAAACTGGCAAAGTGCTCTTACAATCACCGTCATCAGTTGCCCCTCAAAAGCACCGGTGTCTTTAGCTATAGGACGATAACAACATATAGACAAATACAGGGCACTCATAAAGTCGATTGTAAGAAAACTTGGCATTATAAAATAGCGAGATGTGGGCACATTAAACACGTGGCCAGAATTACATTTCGATATAACAAAAATAAATGCCAAAGTTTGAAAGTATGATAGAATATCCATATAAGAAATTCTCTCACGAACAAGTAAGTTCAAGATCGGCCCTAGCACCGGTTTGAGTGGTGGCATTGCCGTGTATCTTCTCTTTCGTTCATGGATGCGGAGTTGTAAACAAAAGAATAAACTGGCAAAACTTGCAAACTGTTTTTACAAATTATTGTCGCTTTTTTGATAAAATGGCTGTACAAGCTGCAGGTACAACATTTCGCCATATAGGGAAATTACATGCTAAAAACGAAAGATCATCATTAGAAAGTCGAAATCATCACTTTTGTTAAAGTTTTGATTCAGGACGCCCAAACTTATCCAAATAGAGGTAAAAGACTAGGCACGATGCTGATGATAGTGAATCAGACGCCTTTTTAATTCCGAGTTCATCTAGATAAACAAGATGAAGGCAATTCTAAAATTCAGGGTTGTCAATGAAAGAGCAACATGTTATAACGGAAACTGAAATCGAAGGACAATGCTAGCTTATTTTCATTTCTAGTAACTTCGGTATTTAGTTATCTGAACAACCCCTTGTGGTAGTCTGAATTCATCTGAATACAGAAATTAATTGGCTTAAAGTAGCTCACATTAAGTTTCAATAGGTAGTCCTATTGTGTCCTGGAACTAATTCTCCTAAGTCGGCATTTAAAAAAAATTTTACTGAACAATGGCAGTAGAATACCGAAGGAACAGAGCACAAGATTACGTGGGGTCGATTCAATAAATGTGTCCCTACATGGCCTTTCTGACCAATCAAATGCAGTGATGTTGTGACTGATTCATTGATTGATTCTATATCAATAACTGGCAGTTCCTTTGTAAAAAGATGACAAAAATGTTACATTGTATACAGTGAATGAACACAATATTTTGTCTGTTTCTGTCCACATTTGATGAAATTGTGTTTTCTTTAACACAGTACCTGACAACAGATATACAAGTCACAAACTGACGGTGGGGACAGATTTATTGAATCGGTTCTCAATCAAAGTCCAGAGACAATGCAAAAGCAAGAACACCAGAAGACGGAAGACCAAAGACACTACATGCACACAAAACACACAAACACTACATATACACCACAAAAAACTAAAGCACTTACAGTGTGAACTCTAAAACAAACAGAGTGACATCAGGTGCTCCGGAAGGATAAGCATGTCTTGCTCTGTATACAGCACCCCTCACACGGTCAATGAAGCGTACATGTTTTTGAAGGATCTGTTAGGTCGCTGATTTCTTAATGTCATTTGCTAACCTTGGGACAAAACTAATTCAAAACAATGGTAAATGTTACTTATCTAACCCGCAAACAGTACCCAGGTTAAATATTGAAAATCTTTCGTTATCACTTGAGTAGTCAAACATAGACAAGGACTGATCGATACCACAAACATATGTAACGAAGACAAAACTAAGGTTTAACAAGACAACATAAAGGAACTAAAGCACTGCCAGTGTGAACTCCCATAAAAAAGAGAGCTACAACAGGTGATCAGGAAGGGTAAGCATGTCCTGCCCTGTATAACACACCCGTCACACGGTCAGCGAGGCATGTTTTGAAAGATTTGTTAGGTAACTGATTGGTTACTGTCACCTTCTAACCCTGATACAAAAAAAAATTAAAAACCATGGTACGTGTAACTTCTCTAACCCTCAAACAGTATCAAGGTAAAATTTTGAAATGCTTTTGTAATCACTTTAGCATTCAAACATAGACAAGGACAGATCGGTAGCACAAACATCACTGACAGTGTGAACTCCCATAAAAACTGACAGCGACATCGGGTGGTCCAAAAGGGTAAGTATGCCTCGCTCTGTATACAGAACCCGCCACACTGTCAATGGACCAATCCAGGGTAAAGTCAAAACCAGTAATGTCAAATCGGAGAAGACGTGAATCTAGCTGAAAATGTCAGTTTTCATTTGTCATACTGACATTTCATATCTATCTATGATGTCGTGGTGACGGCCATAGAATTTCTGAAGGGACGAAAGTAACAAGGGCTGAATATATCCCCGACTCAGCAGTTTTTGTGAGAGTGCTTTTGCTCTTTCCACAAGGTCACTGTATGAATTGCACGCTCTACAGTAACGAATTAATTGTGAAATATACACTGCATATGCTAGGGGTAGGTATATTGCTACAGAGAAAGGGAAAGTTCACAATTGAAATGTCGAAATCATCACGTTCGTCATATAATCTAGTTTTCAGACGTCCATGTTTGTCAATGTATAACTAACAAAAGGTCAAGGTATGAAGCAGAATTGTATCGGTTGTCTCTTTAATTTCAAGTTCACTGGGGTAGATGCGATGTAAACATTCTATAAATCTTGGGTTAAGAGAAAGTACATCGTCCATATATCTGAAGCTGAAATCAAAAGTCGTTTTTGTTTCATTGTCAGCCCTTGAGTCAGACCAAAACTGATGCATAATCTACGGCAACCACCAACTGCTGTCGAGAAGCAAATTGGAAAGTCAAAACAGATGAACTGATTCACAGACAGACAAACGCAAAAAACTGCCCTGCATACAAAGATGATTAGAACGAAAACGGACTACCAAAATACAATAAAACATTCCCAAACAATAGCTGTCGACGAATGACAGCCAGTTATACACTCCCTTATTGAATACTGAATAAATACGTAAAGTGCAAATTTAAGTGTTCGGGGGATTCAATACAGGTGTGGACACAGTACAAGTGTGGACAGAAACATCTATAGATAAAATGATAAATCTTCAAGAAATACTAAAAAAATCGAGTTATGGTGGATAAGTTACGGACTTGAAATTGGGAGACACTGTAAATCTCATCATACCAAAGCTTCAGACCAAATATCAAATTATAACTACATACAGAAGCTGAGAAATCCTGTATGAAAATTTCAATATAAAGCTATAATCGAAAAAAATTAAAGTTATCGTCAATCTGGAAGTAGATGATTTAGGCACTTGAAAAGAAAAGGCACGGTACAACTCATTATACCAAAGCTTTCGACCACATATCAAATCACTACTTCATACACAAGCTGAAAAATCTTTGACGAAAAATTTCAATATATGGCTTTAATGGAAAATAAACAAAGTTATCGTCAAACAGGAAGGAGATGAGTTATGCGCTTGAAAATAAAAAAAACGGTACAACTCATCATACTAAAGCTTCAGACCAAATATTAAATCATTACTACATACACCAGCTGAGACGAAAATTTCAATATAAAGCTACAATATGAAAAATCAAAGTTTTTTTAAACATAGAGTAGATGAGTTACGGACTTGAAAAGGGGAGACCCAGTACAACTCGACATACCAAAGCTACAGACTAATTATCAAATCATAACTACATACACAAGATGTTCCGGACGGTAAGACGGACGGACAAGAGTAAAACAGTTTACCCCCTCTTATTATAATATTGATGTGTAATTCAGTTATTTTATACATTTTGTAATTTACGGAATTATAACACAGTGATGTCCGGAAACGGTTTTGTATATTATGTAGAGTTCAGAATAAAATGTAGATTAGAGCAGACGTGTTTTAGGTAGCACGGTACAGTTTCTTTTTCCATAGGCGACAATAGTAACATTTTCAAGATTTTCACCCATTCATAACTTTCACCCGAGATATTGTAGTATGCTTGCTTGTAGAGCATCCATTTAACTTTAAAAAAATACCAGTGAAATATAGTCATGACCAATTCCCTAAAGAGCCTCTAATCAAAGTACGCACTGCACGTCAGTTTACTTGCGGTCTAAGTTGCATTGAAGGGCATATTACCAATAATTCTAAAAAAATTTAATCTCCATTAATAAAGGGCACATGAAAATTTCTTATATATTTTCTTAATCATAGATAATTTGTCTATTTGAGAAAAATACAACATGAATATTATACTTAATAACCAATCAGAACTCAGCTTTCAGTATTCACTCCTCTATAGAATCTTGGGTACACAAAAGGGGAAAACCAGTTCTATGTTTAGAAACTGTACCGTGCTACCTTTACATCGCTAGTTCCCAAATTTAAAAAGAAGTCAAAACCAAAGTCGTGAAATGGTGGAGAACCTAAAAATAATCATGGAATGAAGTTTGATGTAGCGTAATTCAACTGATTCACCGTAAATTGTATTTTATTTGGATTTTTCATATCGTCTGCTGAACTCCCGCTAAAAAGCACGTTTTTCTCGGGTGTGAATTTTTCATGTTTCACTGAATGCACAAGTAATTTCAGGATGTAGAATGTGAGATTTATCTCATTTCTACTGTGTTTTATTCAATTATTTCTGCAAATTGTACATATGAGTCTTCAAAGGGTCAGAAAGAATGTAAATAATTTGTCTCGGACTTTGGAAAATGCTCCGCTTTTAAGAACAATCCCAGTGATTATATCTGACAGTAAAGCAAAATATCTAGAGCGAGTGGTGGATCCTTCAAAACATCCTGAAAATAAGATTTTCTTCTGGTGGGAGAAAGGCGCTACCACTGAAAAACAATTTTTATGGTTAAAAGACAATCTTGAGTCGAAATTTGAAGAACTTTCGTCAAGGCACCTGACAATTTATATATGGCTGGGAACTTGTGACTTGTCGAAGAAAACTGGGCCATATATACATTTAGCAACAGAAGGGAATAGCAGTGTCAGACAAGTTTGTGACACGTATCGGAAAATTTACCAGTATTTAGCAAACTTTCCTACAGTCAAACTGGTGTTTCTTGAAATCCCCTTCTATTCTATTTATTTGTGGAATCTATACAAGGAACATCCACAGGCTGAACAATTTAGAAAAGATGACCGAATTCTTGAGGGTCAAATTTCTCAGGTGAACAAATTTATTAGGGAAACTAACTTGTTACTGCAGGGAAATTCTCCTGATTTTGGACTTGACTTTCAACGAGTAAGAAAACATGCTAATAGTCCTCCTGTGTATTCAAACAATAATGGAATTTATCTAGATGGGATACATCCACAGCCAGATTTAGCTCGTCTTTGGCTTATCAGAATTATGTCAAGAATTGTACAGGACTGTAAAAATATTGATTTGTTGTAAATAATAAAGACCATATGTGTTTAATGACTGCTAATTGTGAATGTGAGATTTATCTCATTTCAAGTCCCGAGCTTTTTGTTACAGTATTGCCTATATTGTGAAAGTGAGAATTATCTCATTTCAATTCTTGACTTTGTTGTCACAGTTTGTCTATATAGTGAATGTGAGATTTATCTCATTTATGAAAGGTATTATATATAAATGGTAATGTAATGCACGCCCAATACACCAAACAGGGTAGACATACCGCTCCATAATTCACATTTATATCCAAAAGTAATGGAAAAATTAGCTAGTTGTCGAAAATTCAGGGGTTACCCACATGAAAAAGCATCTCAATTTTTGGCCGAGTTTGAATCCTACGCAATTCTACATAATATTCTTCCACATGAAGATGCCAGGAAAAAGGCAGCTCTTCATTTGCATCTCTATGGCCCAGCAGTTACTTGGTTTAACTCTTTAGCAAATGACAGTAAATCTTCATGGCAAAATTTTTAGCGGGTGTTTAAACGAAAGTGCATTGAAGTGGATTTACATAGCCCAACCCTGCTACTAGAAAGTGAAGCATTCGAGTCACTTAAGCTGGCACAAGGCCAAACAATTGACGACTTTTATTCGCAACTTTTAGAAAAGGCCACCATATTGCAAAAAGGCGATCATGACATATTGATAAAATTCATTAAAGGTTTACCAGACCAGTTAGCCTTTTTTGTTAGGGCTGGTAACCATAGCGACAGTTCAAGTGCACTATCTGCAGCTAAAATGGGTGAGGCCTATGGGTATAGGTCGAACAATTCTCCTTTAGTTGCCGCTGCAAAACCCGTGACAAATGAAAATCAATATGTAAGTGTGAAAGATCTTCAAACTTTGAGGTCAAATGTTGTCGAAGAGTTTCAAGGGCAGATTAACACTTTAACTGAAGCAATTTCCAAATTAAGCACCAATATTTCATGTCAAAATAATATGCGTACGGAAGGTCGCAATTCTCGCCCTAAACAACGAGAGCATGTTGCATCATTTGATAAAAAAAGTGTGTCGCAAATGTAATGCACCAGGTCATTACGCCCGTGCTTGTAACTGGAATGAACAGGGCAGCATATATCATACAGTAGTATGTAATATTTGTGGACAATGTGGCCATAAATCTACACAATGCATACAATCTCGCTCGGGAAACAGGAGGACCCCGGGGTTCACAGGGCAAGACCCCCGGGAGGGCCGTTAAATCAGGATGATGTTCCAATATTAGCCCAGAGTACAAGTAATGATTCAGAGAACAATATTCAGTCAAATTCATGCACGTCTACAGATTATGAAAACACCGAAGCACACACTAGCACATTTTCGAAATTTCTGTATTTACCTGTAAAAATTTCAAATTTAGAGATTTCTGCATTAATTGATACGGGAAGTTCTGTAAATGTTATTTCAATTCAGTTATATAATTCAATATCTGAATCCTTCAAATCAAGATTTAGTATTGCAATTAGCAATTAACCAAACTGTTCGTATTTACGGCACTTCTGATATAAAAATTGCCACACCGAATGGGAAACATTGGATTCGTGTATATATTCTTACCCATACTTCGCACCCGTTGATTTTAGGGACAGATTATTTACTTGCGCACAAGGTTGTACTTGACTTTGCTGATATTTGTGTAAGATCTAGACATTTTAAAGTTTCTACGCAAAATGCAATTTCTATTCCACCAAATACGGAAAAATTAATATGGGCACAAGTAGGTGGAAATGTACATTATGGCATGCAAGGGTTTTGTGTTAGCAAAATCAATAAAGATCGTGGTTTAATTATTTCAAAAGCTGTAGTTACTGTAAATAGAGACAAACTTGTACCAGTTAAAATACTAAATTTCACAAATCAAATTGTTTATGTGAATAAAGGACAGATTTTAGCCGATTTTGAATCATTTTCAAAAGACCACACTTGTGTACCACTTAATGATGATAATGACGTTCATTTTGTGCAAAATGTTCAATTAGCTAATGATCAATTAGATTCAGAGCATGAGAAAGTTGACTCTAAGTTTTTGTCATATTTTAATTTGCCTGATCGTTTAACAGCTGAACAAAAAAGTAGCTTGGAACAATTATTACAAACTCATAAAGAGATTTTGTGACTGAAGAGAATCCAAAATTGGGATTCACAGATATTTTCCAGCATAGTATTTGTCTAAAATCTGATTACAAACCCAAACATCAGCGTTCGTATAGACTGACCCCAGAAAAGAAAGAAATTCTAAGACACCATCTAGATGAACTTTCAAAACAGGGTGTAATATCACTGGTTGGTGAACGGGAGGACTGTCCTATAACAAGTCCAATAGTACTCGTTTCAAAAAGGGTTCATGACAATAAATCTCCAATGAAAACTACGAAAGAGAATAGCTTGTCGAAATTCCGTTTTTGCTGTGATTTTCGTTACTTGAATAGTCAAACTCAACACTTTAGCTATAATATTCCAGATTTACAAGATTTAACTGAGTCGTTTTCAACAAAGAAACCAAATTTTCTAACAATAATTGATGTATCTTCCGGATTTTTTCAACTCCCAATTGCTAAAGACAGCCAAAAATACACTGCGTTCAATACCTGTTTTGGAACATTTAAGTTTTTGAGGTTACTAATGGGATTAAGTTCTTCACCGTCGTCTTTTCAACTTTTAATGGACAAAGTTTTAAGGGGACTAACCTTTAAGTCGTGCCTTTGCTATCTCGACGATGTACTTGTAGCTTCAGAGACATTTGAACAGCACATCATAGACTTGAATGAAATTTTTATTCGACTGAAAAATGCAGGATTAAAATTAGGTCCAAAGAAGTGTTCGTTCGCACAGGAATCTTGTATTTACTTGGGACATAAAATTTCAAACAAAGGAATCGAACCGCCCCCAGATAGAGTAAAAGCCGTAGAGAAGTATCCTCCTCCGACAAATGTGAAAGAACTACGACGCCTTGTAGGACTACTCAATTGGTTTCGCAAATATATTCCTAATTTCAGTGCCGAGATGGAACCTTTAACAAAACTATTAAAGAAATTTGTTCGATTTGAATGGGGTTATGAACAACAGCAATCATTCGAAAAAGTAAAATCATTGCTCATAAATTCATCAATTTTGGCTTTTCCGGACTATAATTTACAATTTAGGCTAGCAGTCGATACATCAAGTAGGGGTATTGGGTACATGTTATACCAGTCTGACACGGAAGACAATGTTAGGGTTATAAGATTTGGATCTAAAGCTTTGAGTCGTTGGCAAAAGGCATACGGGCCAACCAAATTAGAAATGCTTGGAGTGGTAACAGCTGTGCTTGACTGTTCATCATATCTCCATCATTGAATGCGATCGACAGGCGTTAAAACCGCTCTTCAACAATCGACTAAAGGGTGCTATTTATGAACGCTGGATAGCTATCCTACAGCAGTACAATTTCGAGATCAAATACAAGGCTGCTAAAGAAATGCAAGTTCCGGATGCGTTGTCCCGATGTGCGAAAAACCCAGCAAATACATTTGACAGCCCGGAAGAAGATGACCCATTTTTTCCTTATCAGCAGGAAACTACCGGAAATATAATTACTCCAGACGGACAAAAGTTCTCATCAATTTTGAAGAATGCGATGTCGAGCGGTGAGGAGAACCCGCATGAAATCAATAATATTTGCTTACCGATGGCAGTTCCAACACTAAATATTGAAGATAATTTTCCTTCAAAACAAATTAGTCTTAATGTACCTGATGAGTATGATGCCGACAAAGAAGATATGGAACTGACTCTGAGCAAAATACCCAGAAAACGGCGAAAAATGCAGTACAAACTAAAAATTTCAGATATTAAAAAAGACAAGAATAGTGCACTAAATTTGCCATTTATACCCGAAAACAGAACACATGAATTAAGTACCGAAACAGAAATTGGAAACAATTCTTATGACAATCTGACTTTATTAACTGAACCAACTAAACAAGTTCAATATTTTGATCAAAACACCCAGGATGAATTTTCAACAGAACCCGGAAATAGACTTCCGTATTTTGACCAAAGTACTGAGAGCACAAATGAAAACCAATTGGACAACATTTTTGAACAAACAACTGAAATAGATGAGTTTCATGAACAGGAATCTCAAACACAAAATGAAAATGAAAGAAATGAAAAACAAACTGATACAAATATGTTAAGATCTATTGATGTGTTGAATGAACAAGGATTTACACGTGATTCAGTTTTTGAACTTCAGCGCCAAGATCAATATTGTAAACCTTTTATTGATTATCTCGAGAATGAAACATTGCCTAAACTACAGAGGGAATCAAGCAAATTATTACTTTTAATTCCGAATTTTCATTTGATTGACGGCTTGATCTTATCAAGGAGCAGTATTATTTTCCACAAATGAGCCAAAAAGTAACAGATTTCGTTCGTTCTTGTCATGATTGCCAAAGTAGGAAAAATACAACTTTAAAATCAAAAGGAATTATTACAGCTTTTCCAACCCCGTCTGCTCCATTTGACGTATGGGAAATTGATCTACAGTATGGTCCAGTTCAGATATCTCGTTCCGGAAACGCTTACATTTTCACAGCGATAGATTTATTCAGTAAATTTATATTTGCAGAAGCAATTCCAAATACGGACCCACTAACAGTAGCAAATGCTCTTTTCAAATTAGTTACACAGTTTGGCATCTGTAAAACAATTGTGAGCGACCAGGGCTCAGAGTTTATAGGTAAATGTTTTAAAGAAGTTTGTCGTTTACTCGATATTGTGCAGGAATACACACCGAGTTTCGCACACCACTGCTTGGGGGCATGCGAGAGACCCCATCGCACTTTATCAGAGCGAATCACTCCATACATAGTCAAAGGTAAACCATGGGAAGACGTCATACAGGCAGTTGTGTTTTCTATCAACAACACTCCAAATTCGACAACTAAATATTCGCCGTTTGAAATAGTCTATGGAACAAGACCGAAATTCCCACTGTCTCTTCACATCAAAGACACTGATTTCAAAACTATACCGAAAGACTGCCATACGTATCTAAAACAACATATTGAAAAATTAAACATAATTCGAAACGAAGTCAGAAAAATATTGAAACATCACAGGTTAAAATGCTTGACAGAGTAAATAAAGACAAAACTCCAATCACATTTAGTGTAAATGACTATGTTTATCTGCTGAAAGAGCCGACGGGCAAAGGACAAAAATTTAAAAACAAATTTGCAGGTCCGTATGTGATTTCGTCTGTTAACAGTCCACATATGTATAAATTAAAAGATCTGTGTACAGGGAAAGAGTTTGCTCAACCAGTGCATGTTAACAGAATTAAAGCAGCATATGTCCGTGTTCCGAATCCATCAAAATATTTTCTGGATCAAGTCACAACACTAAATCCTGAAGATAAAGTAGAAATTGATAATGACAAGTCCGAAGCCGAAATAAGTGAAAATCAGGATGTTACACCAAATACTGTTAATTCTACAGCCAATGACAATGTTATAAACGAAAGACCGAAACGACAAATAAAGCGACCAGCACGGTTTCGACATGACGATTTTGTCACTGTAAATGATTCAAGTACTACAGACGAATCAGAAACCAAGCAGAAAACGGAGAATGGGAGCACGTCATATTTAGTTCATATAGTCGGTGAACCGGCTCAACATGCTATTTGGCTACAAGAAAATCAATTGGGACCAAAAGCAAAAATTAAGCTCCATTCCCGTCCACCGCCACATGTATGATCTAAATTTCATTGTATATATCATGTTACATAGTGTAAATATATCCTGTTGAGATCATCATAGTCAGTGAGATTTATCTCACGACATCGCACGTTCAACTGAATATTATGTTCTGTGTTATATCCCAAGTGTGATGCCTTGCGAGATTTACATCATCTAGATTTTATGTGAAAATAACAATTTCATAAGAGAATTTGTAAAGAATTTGCTATGCATTTTTTTTTCTTGATGTGGATTTTAGTCCAACTTTATGAAGATATGTTCGTGAGATTTATCTCATAACATAAAACAGATTATTGATCAGAAATGATTTTATGTTATTTGCTTGGATGTACATTTGCGTAGAAATTTGTGAAGTTAATTTCATGATTTAATTTCCGTTAAATATTATTCCGGAAGATATCACCAATACATGATTGTTAATAATTTTCTTTACATGCCGTGAGATTCATCTCATGCATGATGATGAAGACAGACGTTGAACTGAAGAAACTCTAACGTCTGTGAGATTTATCTCGTGACGAACTATACTGAATCTCGAGAAATTTATATGCTTACTTGCGTATTATAATGAAACTTTGGTGACTTTTTATGTGTCATTTGTATTCCGGCATCACTGTCACTGAAAAAAAATTAGATCTTTCCCTCGACAAATCATTTTTAAGCTAAAATTTTCATCAGTCTAATTTAACATTTAAAAGTGAAACGAAGATAAAAATGTACTATCTAGCAGTCAAAACAATTTTATGACAGATTAGAAATTAATATGAACAGTTATGTTAAGTCTATACAGTTTAAGAGTTATATCCCCTTTTATGAATATGAACCAGACGATAATAGGAACATAATAGCATTGTATCACTAAGAGGTTTATGAATTTCTGTCAATGGTTTAGTATGTTTATCACAAAGAAAACCTATTGTACTTAGTGCTTCTAGTGATCAAATGTGAAATCGTGTATTTGAGAAATTGTGAATATGTTTAATAGAGAGAGGGAGATAGATATCAAGCTTCAGGCGCCGAAGCCGTGAGATAGTGTTCATCAGTACAAGCATTATTTACCAAATAAGAGTTTAAGGTCTCTGGTGATTTCATATTGTGATTTTATGTATAATCTAATGACCATATTTATGACGTTTAAGATTTTCATGATGTTTCACTCTGCAAAGTGTTATACAATATGCTTTCCGCAATATTATCAAATTTGTCATTTTTTTAGCGTTTTGGTGAGTTGATATGTGAGAAATGTGCTCATAGAATTTATTGAGGAGTTAAGGGAGATCTAGTGAAGAGATGTTTGAGTTCATAACTAAATTCCACATGGAAAATTCACAGGGAATTTTCTTCTGGCGGGGGATATTATAATATTGATGTGTAATCCAGTTATTTTATACATTTTGTAATTTACGGAATTATAACACAGTGATGTCCGGAAACGGTTTTGTATATTATGTAGAGTTCAGAATAAAATGTAGATTAGAGCACACGTGTTTTACATCGCTAGTTCCCAAATTTAAAAAGAAGTCAAAACCAAAGTCGTGAAACTCTCCTACAGAGCGGGGGTATAATGATATCTTCAAATAAGAGACACCCAACTGTACTGGATTCAAAGACAAAAAACAAAGAGCTTTTCCTCACAGACAGTATCTTAAACACAAATGTTAAATAACACTAGACAATTTGCATCTTCAACACCAAAACTCGACTGATCATTAACGTGTACTTTACGAAAGGATATGGAATAAATGAACATGAGACATACGTATTCACTCCAACTGCAATAATTTTATTGAACTGTATGGCCATTTCGGAAATTAATTCCTCATCAGCAGCACTAGAACCTTTGTATCTTTGTTAAACATGACAATGTATTCATTTCGATGTCTGTAATTTACATTCTTTGTTGTTAGTCTTTACATAAATCCTGAATTCTACCTCTATATGTAAAGCACCTCTTTTCGAAAGTTCTTTTTCAAAGTGTTTTGTTACCACTGATGCTATATGCTCGCAGTAACCTTGAGATAAAAGCACTTCCTTCGGGGACAGAAGTATCAGGTTTTCTGCTTATATATTAGCCTTGTGTTTCTAAACCGTGTATCTTGTATAAATATCAAAACAGTTTTTAAAACACTTATCAGGAATGATTAGAGTCATTATACCAGTTTCAATTCTGACAGAAGTTTTCTATAGTGCTTCAATTCTTCGTGTTCTTTCGTTACTTCCAATTTATTTTCTATGCCTTGTGATAATGACCTTGCTTCTAACATCTTTCCATTGAACGCATAACACTTAGTCAGACCTTTAAGTGCTTGTAGTTCGTGGTTACTTAATACCGATTGTTTCATTTCTTCCTCTGGTTCAATCATGTCCTCGGGTGCTACCACCATGAATTTTATTTCGGCATCATCATAATACTTCAACTGCATTAAAAATTCTGCCATTCTAAGATTAGCTGCCATAATTTCTCGGCTTGTCTTCTGACAGTCCTTTAATTTCTCGAAGTATTTCAACCCTTTGTCGTGGATTTCTTGTCGCTTAGGATCATCAGAGTCTGAGACCAGTTCAGCCATTTTGGTATAACACCTGACCAATCTCTTGTAACATATATGTTTGTGTCGGGAATCATCTGGACAAGATTGCACTAAGCCATAATTAAATTGTGTAGTGTTTTGCTCTAATGCTTTCTCGAATTGTCTTGCAGCAAACTCAAAGTTCTCTAGGGATCTACACTGTAAATCTGCTTTATCTTCAAACATTAACTCTAAAGTTCCGCTCAGTCCTGTCAGCATTACATACAGTATACTATAATCAGGAAATTCGTAGGCAATTTTCTTGCCAAGGGCTTTTGCAAGGAAAAGGGAATGTGCAAAGTTTCTTGCCATTTCTCTCTCAAAACCATCTCCTAAGTAAAATATTCTCCTTCCATAAGTATAAAAAACTTGGAGAACCAGCTCCAATAGAAAAGCCCAACCTAACTGATCTTCCGGGAGAGTCAGATTTTTTTGTCGCAATGTTTTATATTCATTTTCTGTCAATATATACTCGTCCTCAAGTTCATCGCCTAATTTACTCTGAAGTAATCCAATAAGATGCCTACCTCTGTATTTGTTTAAAATTAATTCTTTAGCCATTCGATTGAGCAACTTTGTCGTGGACAGGTCTAATATTTTCTCCTTCAGCTTATCAAATAGAAGCTTTGCCTCAAACTCAGCAAACGTTTGCCATGATATGTGATTATCATCACGATGACATGTTTCACATACAATGTTTTCTAATTCAGTTTCTTTAATGCCAATAATCCGAAAACATGCTTCTTTCGCAGCAGTGGAATGCTCCCCAGCATTTTTCAGAATTCCAAAGAAGTTAGTGGTATAACCAACAACATCGTATACATACGCTACCAATATATTAAACTCCATATCGTTGCTAAGGGATGGCCTTTCTTGTTGTAACCTTGGTACATGCTGCAATACGGTACTTGCATGAGACAATAACATATCGTTTCTACGATAATCAACTTGTTCATGATTGTCCTTATCCATTAGCCACATGAATGCTGTCAGAAGCTTTTTTATAAGTCTTACTTTATCATCAATAGAAGAGAAATTTTCCAGTGATTGCACTACAGCGAAATGGGTGTTTAAAAGTCGATCATCATCTTCTCCACGGAGCATTGCAAATGAAAATTTTTGAATACCTTGGATAAAGTTGGTTGTGTATGATCCCCTATGATTCTGGTTTTTATTTGTTGGAAAAAAATCCAGCAATAAGACAGGAATATCTTCTAAACCTAAGAATTGGAAAGCTAAGATCATGTCAAATACATCTTGCCCTTCCTCTTCCTTCAATATTTCAAGATAGGATTTCAATACTTTAAATAATTCTCTGTTCTCTGATGGTTCCGATGTGGAGCGCATCAATCTATCGAATTCTGAAGGAGATTTGTACGCCTTTAAGTAGCGTATAAAACGTTTAGGGGACTGACCAGACGTCCTCATACAAGTTCGAGCGCCATACAACAGTAGCGGGAGATAACCCAACCGGTGCGCAAGTTCCTTGTACCTTTTTAGTTCCTCTTCGTTAAGTTGTTTTTGTTCCTGTAAAAATTCAACAGCCTCCTGTTCTGTGAAGCCTTTAATTGGCATAAGATATTCTTCGTCACAAAAAGCCGAGTTACATGTAGTAGCAATAACTTTTATACCAAGAGCAAAAAATGAAGTTTTCAGGTTCTCACACACACGTCTTGTTTCGTCCGAGACATCATCTAAAATGACAAGATGTTGGTTGTTATCAATAAAAGTCACTTGTTGTAGAATCAATTCACGCAAAGAATCGAATGATTGTTCAGTTTCTTTATCTTCAAACTGTTTTGTCCTTTCCTTTTCCAATCCATATGCATCAACAAGTTTTTTGTGAGAACTGAGAAGAGTTATATTACTTTGACATGAAAATCTCCAACACAATCCAGACTTATGATTTTTTCGAAAATCTAAACCATACCACAATGCCAGCTGCGATTTTCCACTACCAAGTAGGCCTTCAGAAAAAAGAAACAAGTAAGATTTTTCTTTATCGCTATTTGCGCATCATTTCTTTATCGCTATTTCAATGAAACATAAACTTTTTAGTTTGACATAATGCTGAAATGGTTTACATTCTAATACATTTTCTAGTTTTCTATCAAAAACGCTCGGACAACGCTTATTGATAAAGGCTTTTTCGTTACATTTTGCTTTAATACCTATAGAAAAGGATAAAGTCAATTAACCCTCTTTTCTGTATTCAATTATAACAATTACATGAGGGAACTTTACACTCAATCTTAAATAATCTTAAATAAATCTAGTACATGAATAATAACATGTACAATATTTCAGCAGGAGTTGTTAATCCACAAAGTCTCCTGGACTCGATATAAATATGGTATTTAACATTAAAGAGAGATGTGTGTTTTGAAGAAAATGTGATTTTTGACTGATTAGAAATGTCATACCACAACTGACAGATTACACCCTACTCGTCATTTCATTGCTTGATAAATGAGCTCGCAATACTTTGAATATTTCAGCATTTGACCTCATCTAACCTATCGGACACGACTTCGTCCTGGCAAATGCTTTCGCTTTAGCATACATGTGTGTATTTTGTACACTACTGGTGATCAATACGTACCAGGACACGCTTCTTTTGTCGAAGTATGGAATTTCGCTCCTCATGACGTATAGCCTATATATTTTTTTCAGAATTGTATACTTGTGCCTATGAATTACAATTCAATTTTGAATCTTTACTTTGATTGCTTATTGGTTGCTAAAGTAATTTTATATTTTAGAATGTTTGTAAGCAATGAAGTGATATGGGGTAAATGCACATGAGACAAAGTCTCTACAAAAACATGGCAAAACAAAGCAATGGAACAACGCTTTTACTGTTGTTCTTCCTCGTGTTCTTCATCTTGAAGTCTAGTATGTTTTTTTACCTGTGATCGTTAGAAATTTTTTATTCTCCAGCCTCCGTTGAAGTTCAGTTAGTTTGCTGGTTTTCTTGAAGTGTTCAACAACCATATCATCCTTAATATTACAAGGCCCTGAAATAAATTTATTAGGGCCAATTTTAATATATTATAATTTCAACCGTCTATAGATTAGGGACAATTTCAATATATTATAGTTTTTACCGTCTATCAAGAGTTTACAAAATCTTACTTATTTCCATCACTGATGCATCAGCTTTTTGCTACATTCATTTCTGTTACATTGTATGCTTATACTCTATCGATGTCTATCACTCTAAGCGAACTGCGAACCGAGTAAAACAATTATCACTAAATATTCCTTGAATGACAATAGGTGTTTAAATGACAATAGGTGTTTAAATGACAATAGGTGTTTAAATGATTAAATGACAATAGGTGTTTAAATGACAGTAGGTGTTTAAATGACAATAGGTGTTTAAATGACAATAGGTGTTTAAATGACAATAGGTGTTTAAATGACAGTAGGTGTTTAAATGACAATAGGTGTTTAAATGACAGTAGGTGTTTAAATGACAATAGGTGTTTAAATCATTAAATGACAATAGGTGTTTAAATGACAGTAGGTGTTTAAATGACAAAAGGTGTTTAAATGACAATAGGTGTTTAAATGACA
>MJUU01069888.1:5925-21970 GCA_002080025.1 Modiolus philippinarum | reverse complement strand
ATACATATTACTAACACCTAATATAATAGTTTTACAGATGTCTAAGTCCATACATGCAGTTACTGAAGATTTCTCACTGTTTCGCCCTAGGAACACATCGATGTATGATAAACAGAGGTAACAAGACGTTCCGGCCTTATGACAAATCCGTCCCTGCCTATCCGGCCCTGAAATTTCCGGCCTCATTCCAGTCCGGCCCTGTCTTAAAAGTAGACCCGGCCTACGATAATTTATGTATTACTGTTGTTTTCCGCGAAAAGTTGTTATAAGAAGTTGAATTTGTTTTTGTCATGAGAAAAAATCAACTTCATATGCCAATTTTTTACCTTGGAAGATGGAAAGCAAACTCATGTCCTGAAGTATTAGTGTTATATTTAGCATGTTTGTGTCCCCGGGGTTTGTGTATCGTGACTATGGTCTTTTATTTCTGGTGTTCTCATATTTGCCGTGAATTTGGACTCTGATTTATTTAATCCACTTGAATTTTGTTCTTTCGGCATTCTCAGTCTGCAATTGTTCCTTAAATATAGGTATTGCTAACATTTCAAATAAAAATAATAAACTTAGTACATAGTTCAGAGGCTATCCCTTACTGTACGATTTCGTAAATGGTTAAAACTCCTTCGTTCCTATATTCTTCAGCAATTTTTATGACAAATTTCTAATAAATGCATCAATATAAGTCTGAACAATAAATATTACGATTTTCTATCTCCGATATCATGACCAACGATACAGTATCAATTAACAATACAGGGACGGATAGACCAAGGGCGGATTGTCATAAGGCCGGACTGGCATAGGGCCGGACTGTTGTAAGGCCGGATGATCTCGAAATCATAAACAGAATGGGGAAATTATCACATTATCTGCTTTGAAATGGAAGGTCCTTTACAAAAATTAATCATTTAAAAAAAAGCAAAAACCAATCAAAACAAAAACATGGGTGCCATTGGAGAACATAGCTAAATATCAGATCGTCTTGGGGGAAAAATTCATTTTCAGTCAGCAGCACTTTGCATGATAGCTCAGTCTCTGAGCCTCAAGTTGAGGCCTTCCTATATTCCTATTCCAATAAGCTTTTTAGCTGTCCAGATATTGACTTTTCAGGTTTGATTTCTTTAGACACGCATCATGTTCTAATTGATTTAAATATTCGATTTAAAATCAAATGGGTAAGTTGTGAGTTATTTACATAAATGTATCGAATCCGCCTTTCTTCGTCAAGTTAGTAACACCCACACCAAACAGCGCCATCTACGAATTAACAGACGACAGAGAACGCGCGATATTTGGATGGAGAAAAGAGAATTCTATCGTCAAAACATGCAGAAATTGAAGTGAAAGAAAACCCCCTTCCATTAACATTTCATGTATTACAATAGTGCAACATGTCTGCAAAAGATTTAGGCATCAATGATGCCCGAATTGAATTTACGGCGGATTTTGTTTTGAAATCTCTAAATCTCAAGCCAGATAAATTTTCCAAATTGTACAGTTTGGAAGAAACTAGACAGTTATTTATAGATTTTTTCGACAAAGCCGATAACAAAATATTAGTTATTGCACAACCGACAGGGGCATTAAATGTTGCACAAGAATTTCCAGGAAAACCAAAGGGAAAGGCTTGCTTTTTTGTAAAGAAACAAAATGAAAGCATCACCAAAGATGCAAATCTGCGATCAGCCATGCTGTATGGAGACTTGTCATATGCTCCAATAGACCAACTCTCAGCTTTTGTAGATGAGGTATACATGTAATGGAAATGTCTATGCTAAGTCATCCCAGTAGAACAGAATTTTATTTAGTTTAAAATTCAAACAACTGAATTCTCAGATCCGGCGTGACGTTTCAGCCCGTTAATACAACATCCGGGCACTCTTGTCGGTGAAGCTTTATTTTAGATACCATACTAATGAAGTGTTTTATATCCCTCGAATATTACACACAAGAAAGTATTTAACAAACAGGTGTGAATTCTAAATTAATACAGATAACTAACAAATACCTTGATGATTACTGAAGTGTTGCAAAACAGGTTTTTAATTAAAATTATATGGATAAACGATACTTTACAAAACTTTGTAAATACCCTTCATGCCCTTTACAGATTACTTGCAAATCACGACGTCCAGGCCTCAAAATTAATATACGCTTCAAATGAAATTTTCAATTCGGTACCAATATTCCTAAAATTTTCTGTAACTCGAAGTTTTTTTTAAACACAACAAAACGGAATGTTTACCATATATAGTTGTCACAAGCTTGAAACTGGTAAACTAAAAGAGACTATAAAGATATGTCAGTGTCAAATAGCCAAATCCATAGTAAACTTAATAATGTTAATATTTTTTTTTAATTTCAAACTAACATCCTTGTAATAACTATTAGATGAATACAGGGGTCTGTTAGGCTTTCGTCCATCCTTGTTGCATTGGTATCATATGATATAAAAGTCGCTGTTAGAAAGATGAAACTTAAAAAGGATGTAAATAAACACCAAAGGAATTTAAATAATGAAATACTTTTGTCTTATGAATTTATACGGTTGAAATGATTTCATTGAAAGTGCAAATCCTAATTTGATATATTAAAGGATGCACTATATCATTTTGATACCCTTACACAATGTAGCTATTTATATGATATAAAAGTTTTTTTATTTTCTTTCTTTTTTTAACTGTTATGTTATTCTTTAATATCATTTGTTTACTAATTAATTTTTGACACTGACAAGCGGCAAGCAGTCTTTGATGTCCATGATCTCTCGCACACAGGTGACACAGATTTTAACACCTGTGTCCCCTCAGGTGTTGCGTAATAATTTCTAAGCCAATTTGCAAATCTGTACATGATTACCTGTACAATGATTGACAGAAATTACATCAATAGAAACAATATACTGGGGCTATAATTGCATGTGGGTGCACGTTTGGTTGTAGACAATATGGGATGGAATTTGACAAAATACTTTATAAAAATCGATCTTTTGTGTTTTTTTTTTCCAAAATATCAAAAAATGTGTCCTTCATAAGAGATAAGTAAAATATTGAAAAGAAGAGTCGTATAAAAATAATTTGCTTAGACTTTTATTTACTATTGGTTTTAGGCACCTAAACTCCATTTCATTTTAAAAAAATGCTTTTTACATGTTTTATCTTGAATGATTTCTCATTACTAAATCTGTAATATTGTAAAATTTTATTATTGATCTAAGAAAATTTACATCTACACAAAACCGAAAAAAATATTTCGTACTAATTGCCTGACACGGAATACATATCTAAAATATGAGAATATGAGAAATGACTACCATACAAAAGTTGAAATTCGAATTTAGCCTCTGGAATAAGGGGGTGGTGCTATAAGCAACATTAAAATATGTGATACAACATATTAAACAAAATAATCAGTGATAATAATAATATATTTTATAATATAATATTTTACAATATAATATAAACCTGATGACCATATATAAAATACAGCTTCCTTGGAAATATTACTTACGATTGATTAAGTCAAACCTTTTATCGTACATTTCGCCAATTTTCATCACAATAATTTTGACGATGTCATTCTTCGCATGTAAACAGAAAATTTGTTTTGGCCTCATTATTCATATGTGAAAACATAGGTGCTATATTGGATATTTCATGAAATAAAGTTTTTTCTGTAATTATCAAAAAAAGGGCATACATGGCATATCATCGTAAAGTGGTATTCCACTCCAATTTTACATAAGGGGCATAATCTTCTTTCAACAGAAGTTTTTAGAAACCGCCCTTTTTCTATGACAAGATTGCTATTTTATACTTATTGACTGGGTATGAGTGGAATAGTAAGGTTATTGTCCCCGAGGTACAACTATTGCCCGAGGCATAGCCGAAGGCAATAGTTGTATCCGAGGGGACAATAAACTTACTAATCCACGAGTATCCAGTCATTAAGTGTTTTATTATACCAAAAGAAACATCAGACAAAAGATATGTTAATGAGGGAAAATAATTTATGCTAATTAGGGAAAATAGTCAAATCTTTGAAAATGGAAAAATAGTAGAAATATTGTATGATCATTTGTAATAGAAAAAGATAACTAAGGTATAATAATACTTATTATTCCCTCGCCCAACGAAGTTAGGGAGGGGATATAGCGTTTTACCCGTTCGTCCGTCCGTCTGTTCAAACTTAAGACCATATATCTTTTGAATAACAAGTCATAGATGGACAATGTTTTGTCCATGGATGCATCTTCAGGAGTACCTGAGGTTGATATATAGAATAGGTGGATTTCATGCATGAGTGACTCAGGTTAGTTTTTGTAAGAGTCCAGATCTGGGATAAACAACTTGTAGAGGAATAATATTTTGTATGTAGATGCGTCTTGTAAAGTTACGAAGCTCCAGATAAAAATTAGGTCACTTTGACCTACATTTCATGCATGAGTGACACAGGTTAAAGTTTTTGTAAGAGTCCAGATCTGGAATACTAAAACTTGTAAAGGAATAATATTTTGTATGTAGATGCGTCTTGTACAGTTACGAATCTCCAGATAAAAATTAGGTCACTTTGACCTACATTTCATGCATGAGTGACTTGGTTAAAGTTTTTGTAAGAGTCCAGATCTGGGATACTACAAATTGTAGAGGAATAAAATTTTGTATGTAGAGGTGTCTTGTAAAGTTACGAAGCTTCAGATGAAAATTGAGTCACTTTGACCTATATTTCATGCACGAGTGACTTAGGTTAAAGTTTTTGTTACAGCTTGGATTTTAGATACTACAACTCGTAGAATAATAATATTTTGTATGTAGATGCATCTTGTAAAGTTACAAAGCTCCAGATGAAAATTAGGTCAGTTTGACCTACATTTCATGCATGAGTGACTTAGGATAAAGTTTGTGTTACAGTCTGGATTTTAGATACTACAACTTGCAGAAGATTAATCTTTCATCAGTAGATACATATATGCTTTAGGTATGAGGCTCCTGATTGAAATAAGATCACTACATTTCTTGCATGACTGGCTCAGATTTAAGAAGCAAGCCAGATCTTGAATGGTGCAACTTCCTTGAGTGTTTATAAAACTAGACAAACATTCAATAAACGGGTGAGGGGATTAGCTGTCATTTCCGACTGCCCCTTCACTTGTTTTTATTTTTGTAAAATTTTTAATAATGTTTTTATCAATATCAAGTTTAAATAAGTATCAATCTCATACTTTTCCTTAAATTTTCTGCAAGTTCTTAGTTTATTTCCATGAATGGAATTACTGTCATCAAATAAACTACAATGCCAAAAATTGAGATACTTCTCTTCAAGTTTTTTACCAAGTGCAAAAATTAATCGTCTTTTAGACAGGGATGTGATACTTCCGCGGAATCGCGGATTTCCGCGGGTCCGATACTGACCGATTCCGTTATTATATGTATTTTTATACTTCCGCCAGGCTGATTTCCGGTTATTTCCGCGGGTCATCAAATGTATGAATCTCATCCCTGTTTAGAGAATGTACTCTGATTGGTCCAGACATGAGAAAAATTTAATTTGTCAAGTAGTATTTTGATTTTTGCTGCAAAACCATCTGGTAATTGTAAGTTAAATTTATAAGCCTCTTGTAGAAGACTATTATTATCTGAATTAATTAGGGCCCGCCACTTTGTGGCGGACACCCTATAGTAATCAGTCCGTCCGTCAATCCGTCCGTAACAAAATCAGTTTTCCACACTTTTTTCCAATACGCTTGCAGATATTCGGCTAATATTTTGTATGTTAGTTAGGTATGATGAGTTACAAGTCAAGTTTAAGTTTCGTATTGGTCCGCTGATTTTTGACCAAGTTACGGCCCTTGGACTTAGAACATTTCACTAAAATAACAGTTTTCCGCACTTTTTTTCGTAATGCTTGCAGATATTGGGCAAATATTTTGTATAAGAGTTCAGTACGATGAGTTACAAGTTGAGTGTTAGTTAGGGGCCCGCCACTTTGTGGCGGACGCCCTATAGTAATCAGTCTGTCCGTCCGTCCGTCCGTCCGTCCGAAACAATCCTGTCCAAGCCATAACTTTTTTTCTTTTGAGATAGGCTTTTGATATTTGGTATGTAGATAGATCACCTCAAGACGACGTGTCCCGTACCTTAGTTGGTGACCTTTGACCTTGACCTTTGACCTCAGGGTCACATTCATGCTTTTTCAATTAAAGTCGTGTCCGGGCTATAACTTTTTTCTCTTTTGAGATAGGCTTTTGATATTTGGCATGTAGATAGATCACCTCAAGACGATGTGTCGCGTACCTTGGTTGGTGACCTTTGACCATGACCTTTGACCTCAGGGTCACATTCATGATTTTCAATGACAAAGTCGTGTCTGGGCTATTACTTTTTATTCTTTTGAGATAGGCTTTTGATATTTCGTATGTGGATAGATTGCTTCAAGGTGACATGTCACGGACAATATTTGATGACCCTTGACCTCTAGGTCACACTTGGAGCGGGGCCCACAGAGATGGATACCATCTCACTGATGTCTAGTTACGTGTAGCCAGTATTAAACTGCTGACTTAAGGGCCTGAATAGAAATAGGGTACATACCTAATTCTCCAAGAACTGCTAAATTCACAGCAGCTTTATTAACACTAAGAATGGACTTGGCAAACTTAATTTGAATTTTTACAGGAAGCATTGATAGGTAATTATAATGTAGACTTTTATCATTCTTGACAAAATTAACAGACCAAATTTCACTGCAATAAAGAAGTATTGGTCTTATACACGAATCGAATAGTTTTAAATGTGGGTAAGCATTGATGATTCTATCAGAATATAATAATTTACTAATGCAAAACACAGCTTTTGAAGCCTTTTTGCACAGCAAATTTATTGCGGAGGTAAAAATACCCGAAGATTTAAAAAGGATACCTAAGTATTTATATTCCATACAATGCTCTATCTGGTTATCTTTGAAAATAAAGCTATCTTTTGTTATTTTACGTCCAGCTTTGTTGAATATCATGACTTTTGATTTATTTATATTTACTGTTAAATTCCAGTGGTCACAATAATTACCAAGTTTATCTAAACAACTTTGTAAACCAGTAGCAGATTGTGAAATTAAAACCAAGTCATCAGCATATAAAAGACAAGATAGCTTAGTATCATTTAATGTAACAGGATCACAAGTTTCATCAAACAGTGTTGATAAATCGTTAATATACAAAGAAAACAAAGTGGGGCTTCAGATGCATCCTTGTTTCACACCTATTTTAGAATTGAAAAAATTAGTGACACCATCTTGAAATTTCACTGCAAACAAAACCTCTTTGTACATTTCTTGTAAAATATCCAGAAAAGGCCCTTTAATCCTGTACTCAAAAAGTTTATAAAAAAGTGCTGTTCTGTTTATGGTATCGAACGCTTTTTTAAAATCTATAAAACAAACATAAAGTCTTTTGGAAGATTTGAATGCCCTGGCCTATCAATTAACGTTTTAAGGGTAAAAATATGGTCACTGGTTCTACAGCCCTTTTTAAATCCAATCTGTTCTTTGCAAATTATGTTGTTCTTATCTAAATACTTTTCTAATCTATTATAAAGTATTCTTGAGAAAAAATTTCCAAGGCAACTAGAAAGTGCTATGCCTCTATAATTAGAGGGATCACTGAAGCATCCACCTTTAAATATAGGTTTGATATAGTTTTCTCTCCAGGGAGAAGGATATACACCTGATTTCAAAATAATATTAAATAATAATGTAAAAAATTCCACATTTAAGTTACAAGTGATTTTCAACATTTCATTCGTAATACCATCTGGTCCACATGATTTTCTATTTTTTAAAGACTTCAAAGCTAGCACCAGTAGACCATTCATTTCCTGATTCTACGGTCCAAATGGACATGAACGTTCTCCGGGTACAATTTTCTCTCTGTGCTTTTTCTCTATGTAATTTCTCAGGGTGCTTAGTATTGTGCGTTTGTAGAATCAAGATCAGTTGTAAATGGGAGATGGAGCTGGACCAAATCTTCCAGTATTATTGATGTACTTTCCCACTATCTGCAAGGTGTTATCAAATACTGGCTTGTTGTCTGTCTTAATAGACTGCATATCCAAGTAAAAGGCAGGTGTAATCTCTTTCAATTTTCTATGCATTTCAACTCGTTCATGGTCATTTTTTTCACAGACAAGCAGAAGGTGTTCTGCTGTTTCTTCACTTCCACATTCGCAGTTTGGATTTGGTGGCATTTCCAATCTGGTGTCTGTACTCATTCAGTTTCTTGTATCCTGTTCTCAACTCTGTCAATATCTGTCCAAGGCGTTGGTTTGGCCAGTCTAGCATGTTTGGGTATCCCACCTTTGGTATTAGGTTGTGGAGATGCCTTCCTGACTCTGCATGTTCCCATTGAGTTAGCCATTTGTCTTTCACTGATTGCTTCACTGCTATTTTGACATCTGATAGCTATAGGGTGATGATGTTATGACTCACATCAAGGATGGAGGCTTCTTTTGCGGCCTGTTTTGCTAGTTCTTCTGCTACCTTGTTCCCAGGTATATTAGCATGGCCTTGGGTCCAAGATATAGATGTTTAGATGCCTATTCCTGCCTAGTGATGACATGTTTTCCTTGATGTCCTTGATCAGATCTAAATAGTTATTTGACTGCCAGTTTAGTGTGAGGATACCAAATGCTGTTTGACTGTCTGAGAGGATCCTTAGAGCTGTGAATCCACTGTTTAGATGTACCATACAGTGTTCTAATACCATCTCTATGGCAACTAACTCTCCAAGCAGTATTGACCCTCTTTGGGCTACTGGTTTTTAAATAGGGATGCCGGTTTGACTGCCTGGATAAATTCACTGTCTTCAGGGTTGGGCCATGTTGGATAGGGGGCAGATTTTATGGAAAAGGGAGAAAATTGTCTAGACTGAAAGCATGTGTGTGTTGCTGAGCAATAGTTCTGTAACCATGATAGTTTCCCATAATTTTTTACCCATTTATATCTTTAAATTTTTTTCTGAAAATCTGCCCCCTATCTAAGATGGTTCAGTCATATACAGTGAAATGATCTATTTTAGGATCCTTCCTATAATGAGGCTATTTATATGTTTTACAATGATTATGAGATGGCACATATATTTAACAACAATAAAATCAACAAAACAAAGGAGTACACATTGTCTTAAGTTGTGTGTGTCTTTTTATATATAGTGTTGGTGCTAGAAGGTTGCCACTTCGCCAAACGCTGACATAAATCTCTGGTGGCAAAGACAATTTGATCCCCAATTGCCACCTTGACAATTAAAAAATTAGAGCAGCATACAGTTTAAACCAAATACTGTAAATGCTTTGATCTGTTGGTTCAAGAACCGCTAGCTTTATTCTTCTAAATGTTGTTGGGAGTTCTTGCAAAAATCACTATTTAATAAAACCTGAAAACAACAAATGCACAACTTCCGTTTTATCCACAAACCACAAAGTAATAAAATAACTAGAGTAGATGCCGTAAAGTACGAAATGTCCAAAAGGCTACAAAGTACTGAATATCTAACATGCACCACCAATGACCACAATGGTAAAGTCAAGTGCCATTGAACAGTTCTTATAAATTAATTGTCTATGATGTCTGTGGTCTTGTGTCATTGTACTCCATATATTAAGGAAAATTGCCTCTACATGTATATGAATACCTATCTACATGTATAGTGGCCATATATTAATCTCCCCTTGAAGAGTCACTTTAGACATGTTAGACAGGTTTTACTGTATTTAAGATTAAACAAATGATGTATAATACTGAAACATTAAGGTTGACACAGTGACACATAACCAGCATGCCTTATCTAAATCATAGAGAAAGATATTAAGTTTTAGAATGATAAATTGATATGAAGATGAAGAACAAAAATAAATGCCTTTTTCCATTTCTTTGTTTTACCATTATTTGTAGAGACTTTGTCTTGTGTGCATTTACTCCTTATCCCTTCATTGCATATTTAAGAATAATATGGCATTTGCAAATAAAGTTTTGTTTAATATCTCCACTTTTTTTAACAGAAAGGTGATATATACAGTATTTATAGTTTTAACCCTCAGTAATAAAGCTGCTCAGCGTTTCCATAGCTACACTGTTATATCAGATTTTGAGTAACCACTTTCTATAGCACATTGTATCAATTTAATAATGACTGTATTTTGCAAGTCCAAGGTACATGTACTATGAGAGATGAAGAAATATTTGAAAAAACTGCAAGGCCTAATAAAATAGTTGTGTTTCCGGTTATTGTCCTCTGAAAAATTTGGTTTGTTAGGTTGGATTTATTTTTTATTTTTATAATCATTTTTCTTCAGATCAATTTTTTTATGATTTCTTTAGCATGTTTAGATGATTCCGGTTGCTAATTAGAGTGACCTAGAAAATTTACAGTTTCCGTTCCCGAACTTACTGTAACCGGAAGTCAAAAACAATGGCACACAGTCAAATTTTCTTGGCTTTTCTTTTCGATTTTGATGAGCAAACAGCACTACAAGACATACTTTGATCAATTATTGCACTCAGCTATGAACAAAATCTAATGAAAGCGTCATATTACGATGAAAATCAGCAAAGTTTTACAAACGGGAACGAAAACGTGGTCGGTCGTGTATCCAAACTTTATTTTTTTTTGAAGTTGGAATAAAAAAGTTTGAGTCAGGTGTCTAGACTAGGGTCGGTCGGCCAACCAGACACACAACTATTTTTTTTAGGCCTAATACATTTTTTTGCTACCCCAAACACTGATATATATGGGAATATACTAGTGTTGTTGACTTCATTCTGTAGAGCAATAATTACTAATTTGGTAATAACAGTAATAATTCACAAAATTATGATAACCAAAAGCAAGAGATAGGGGTGTATAAAGAATACACATTTTTGGAAAACGATACCTATTGCGATATTCTGCTTGCATTACGATTTATATCGCAATATATTTTAGAATTATTTGGTCCTTCCAACTTGGCTGCCATTACCAAAGATTTTGCTAATGACATCAAGGAAAACATTTAGGAAGTTGAAATAATTAGAATGAACTGAATGATTTATTGCATGAGCATAATGTATTTCTTTATTTTGCAATAGAAAATTTTCACCAAAGGAAGCCAAACAATATTCCACATAGAGCCATATTGTTTGTACCGTAAGTGCCATTCCCAGTGTCATTAACCGAACCCTCATAAAGAATACCGTGATTTCGGTACATTCCATAAATGGTTTCCCCCTTAGCAAGAGATAAAAAAAGAAAATAGAATTATGAGGATAAATACAGTGTAAATAGAATTGAAATTGATAGATTAGCCATATGCCATACTTATGACTGATGCAAGAAAGGCAGTGATATAAGGTCAATAGCTTTAGTGTAACACACACCAAAGGTGAATGCCAAATGGAACATAACGGCTAAAAGCTCTATGCCTTACCTATGACTAATGCAAAGAAGCTAGTAGAAGACCAGTAACTTGAAGGTGTCGATACCATTTGAACAGCAGTGCCGTTGTCTCTTTGACACATTCCCCGTTTCCCTTCTTGTTCCTATTATAAGTCTTTGAAGTGTAAAAATGGTTAAAAAAAAGTCTGCACATGAGTGCTGTTTGTCCTTCCTGTGCCTGATGCAAAAAAAACCTAGTTAGGCCATACAAAAAAAAATATTTGTTTCTCAAGCCCCACCCGCGTTTCCAAAAAGGTACGTTGCCATGTCAAAACTTTTGTTTTCATATCCACCAATGGTATTTTTTGGCAACTATAACTTTAAGCTCAAAATTTTACCAAAGCCTCAAGTGTTTGTTCCAATATCTTAGTTATTAAACTCAGATGTATCAAAAATGTGTCACAGAAGTAAATCTAAATTTAATTTTAGTGACTTCCTTGAAACAATAAATAAAAAGAAGAAATAAAAACTGCCCGCCCACATTTAATCTAAAATAAAAAGGCTTGAGAAACAAACAATTTATTTTGAATTGCCTAAAATGAATAATTATAGTGCAGCAAACTTCAGGGGTCGATGCCACAAGGAGCCAACAGACTGGGGAATAAATATTAAAAGGACATATCATGCATATTACCATAATTACTGATTAAAAAAATTTAGAATTTACAAATGTACAAAAATACAAACTAGGAGTATTTTTTCAATCAACATTTTGTCAGTGACTATGAAACTATTAAACATGCCACAAATTACAATCTCTTTTACAGATACTGTTTCCTTTGTTGTCCAATGGTAGAAATCATGAGTCATGGCCACAGGTTGTGTCTGAAGATGTAGTTAGACATGTCCACAGTCTGAAGAGTGATGTGTTTGTCATATCAGGTCAAGCTAAAGGAAAGACTTTATTGCCATTACCTGTTGGTGCTGAAAAGATTGAACATGTAGATGAAAACAAGTAATTTGAACCTATTTTACACCCACTATCTCTTAAGCAATATTGTGCATTTGTAAGGACCTAGTTTTTGCACTATAATTAAGCAATATTATGCATTTAGTTTTTGCACTATTTTTAAGCAAAATTATGCTTTTGTAATGAACTAGTTTTTGCACTATTTACTAGTAGTAAAAAATACAATACATGTATCTACATCATGTACATTGATAATTCCAGTTTTTGTAGTTGATATTAGTGTTGGGAATCAGATAATAAAATCATAATCGATTAATAGGAACAATCAAATTGACTTTCCCATACGATGATTGATTAAAATCGGATATCTTGATAGTTTTATTGAGTTTGGTTTTAACCATGCTTGCTGTGTTGTTAATGGCATAAATTCAAACATATCAATTTTCACTGTCATTTGTATTTGACCTGTTGTTTGAGAACAATTATAAACAGAGCTGCTATTTTAAGATAACTACTTCTTACAAATAATTTTATTACTTTTCTTCACACATTCTAGTATTATCCAACAGAAAAGTGTTAATTTAATGCAAAATTTAACTGGCATCCAATTATGGATTATTGAAAATTATAATCGATTAATTTATTTCATGCGGAAAATCGATTGATTATCAATTATAATCAATCATCGGAACATCACTAGTTGATATTAGTAGTAGCATTGTCAATATATATAGAATAATGGAAGTTTTGTTTTTGATACAAGAAATATTGATGAACAATAATGGACGAGCCCCTTTTTATCGGTAATTAACTAAATCATTTAAAAGAACAAATTTTGAAAATGAATGTTAATTTTCAACAAATCGTGAAATTGATTAGTATTGATTAATAAGAGAATTTGTATGATCCGGTAAGAGTCTGTGTAAGATGTATATTTCTTCGTTTCATTGATTCTGATTGACAAAGTAGGCGTGGCCTATGGTACTTTTTTGCCAATATTTTTTCGTATTCGGACAGTAGCAAATACTGAAAAATATTGCTTTGTAAGATCAAAGGAAACTCATACAAATTACCGATAAAAAATTTGTAACGACCTTCGTCGCTACGAACAGGATGAACCAAAGTTTTGACAATATAACCTTTACGACAGATACCAGTGACGGCTAGTGCTCATATATTGTGGCGATATTTAACCAAACCGTTATTATACCCCATGCAACGAAGTTGCAGAGGGTATATAGTTTTTGTATAAATATGATTTATTAAGGTTTAATATTATGACAGCTTCATGTTATGTTACAAACATCAGTAATTAGAAATAACATATGAGGATAATTGGTTAAATGTTGCTACTTTATAACACAAATAATGAAGTTTTTATTTATGTCCTTGAATGTGTTTTATTTTCTGAGCCAGATAATATAGCTGAAATATCTATCGCAGGATCAAGCTTAGCTTATAATTTTGAAGTTTCGGTACTAATTAACTGACCGAAATATTTCTTGTATTTTTTGTTGTTGTTGTATTGTTGACACTAAATAGCTTAGAGAACTATAAACATAAAATACAGTAACCTTTTATATTTGGTCTTCCAAGGGAGAGAACTCGTATTTTATTATAAATGCCTTTATGTTAGGACACTCAGTTTTTTAATAGTTTTTGCAGAGTACTATGTACTCTGGGAGCCGAAACTCGACTGAAGAACATTGGAAAATCAGGCGTATTTATACCCCCTGAACGATTGTGACGTCATGTATATTTTACGACATCTATACTTATTTACGGCAGTGTCAACAATATGAAGGTCAAGTGGATTTGTGTTTCTGACTCAGTTAAAAAAATGGAAATAATTCTGGAACGGAAGGACATATCTCACTGAAATTTAGAATAGTTAAAATTCCACAATGAAGAAATTGTCTGATTAATTCTTATGTAAAACAATCAACTGGAACATGTAGTTTAGGTAAGAAATGTAGCGACACAGTTTTCATTTGCCATTTGAAAATTGACGTTTTCTTTAAAAATACTACTATACAGTTAAAGAAAAAGAAAAAAAATGTCCTAAATCTTTTGTAATCAGAGTGTTTATAACAATCTACAAGTTGTTTGAAGTGTTTAGTTCAAAATTTATGATTTTAGCGTGACGATTATTTCATGAAAACACACTTGATATTAGACATGATAAAACTGTGAGTACAAATCCGGGTTTGATATACCAGTTTATAACGTCAATAATTTTATTATATAAAGCTGAAATTAAACATGCAAACATTATATAAATTATAAGTCAAGGACGATCAGTTGATGAAAGGTGGGACAAACAGTCATTATTATTAAATGCTGCAATATAATAAGATTTAAACATGTTTCAACAATAGTACAAATTAAAAAAAAATTCACAGACATTGCAAATATTGCACACTGCTCATGCATGTACAGTACAAACAGAGGCATTCAGTTAAAAATCACTCAAATCCGACGTTGGTGAATTGTGGGTGAAACGGGGCGAATGTCCGACAACAAACCTGACATTCACTGACATTCACAGATGTCCGAGAAACTGATAAACAGAGGATTAACTCACCTGCTGTTGTTAATTGTACTTGTCAATATTTATCTACTTGTGTATACGAAGTTATTATCTCTAAGTGCAGTTTATTTTTTTTGTGGAAAAGCTTGCTTTTCATATTTCAAATAGTTGGAAGATCGAGAGGATATTTTAAAAAAATATTATGCGTATGGCAGAAAATAACTTATAATTGGTATGAATGTGACTGTCAGAACTCAAAGTTGTTAAAAGATAATATTATATAAAATAATTTGTTACTTATTAAATAATTTACACGAATATCAGCCTTAAAATTGCGTGATTTGGTTTTGTTAGGTCAAGGTTAATATTTGTGAGTGACAACCTATAAATAGCACACCATTAATAACTTTGAATAAAAAATAAATAAAAATCAAACGAAAAATAGCTTCAGAGAAAATCAATATTCACAAATCCCTGCAGGGAATATTTCAGTGAAATTCAGTTCCAAGAATTACTTAAAACTTTCCATAAAAGCATTTATTATTTTTACCTGCGTCACCAACTGTGACCGCAGGTCTAGGAGCCGCTCGACTCCCTCCGTCCGTCCGTCCGTCATGCTTTGGGGGTACCAAGTTTGTGTAATCTGAAACTCAGACACCTTTAACCCCATACTTTTTAAACTTTGCACAGTTGTTCTGGACACATTGAAGATGTGCACCTTCCCTTTTGGTGAGATTTGGAAATCAATTGTTGATTTTATCCATTGTTGAACTTAGTCATTTTTTCATCAAATTTTAATATTACAGTACTGAGTTTGTGTAATCTGAAACTTTGACACCTTATACCTGATGCTTTTGAAACTTTGCACAGTTGTTCAGAACACATTGAAGATGTGCACCTTTCTTTTTGGTGAAATTTGGGAAAAAATTGTGGAATTTCTACATTGTTGAACTTAGTCATTTTTTCATCAAATTTTAACATTACGGTACTGAGTTTTTGTAATCTGAAACTCTGACACCCTATACCTGATACTTTTGAAACTTTGCAAAGTTGTTCTGAACACATTGAAGATGTGCACATCCCCTTTTGGTGAGATTTGGAAAACAATTGTGGAATTTATGCATTGTTGAACTTAGTCATTTTT
>MJUU01069883.1:4922-18827 GCA_002080025.1 Modiolus philippinarum | reverse complement strand
CATGCCTAAGCAAAGTTACATGATCCTACCATGTATAGTGACTGAGATTTGAACTTGCCTGAAAACTTGGAGATAAATCACTCATGCGTAAAACATAAGTCAAAGTGACCTACCTAAATGTTATTATTTTTCTCATAAATATAAGTTAAAATATTCCACTTCTGTAATCATCAGTTAACTAGTATACCAGTGACTTTTAATGTTGTTAAACTAAATTCTTCGTAAACTGACGTCACAATTCAACCGATCGGTCAATATCTGGTATTGACTGCAACTACCGGTCCATATCTGGTATTGACTGCAATTATCAGTCCATACCAGATTTTTTGGACCAATGGCATCAATACTGCAAGATAGAGAATGTCATGTGATTGGTTTTAGGCCAATCGAATTCCAGATTTTTTACTGATATGCAATAGTTATATAATAGTTACTGATGTATACGGCAATATCGTAATAAATAGACTGCCTGAGAGCCATGGTATGGACCAAAGGAATGATATGGCCCAAGCCGAAGGCGCCGGCATATCATTTCTCTGGTCCATGCCATGGCCTCGAGGGCAGTCTATTTACGATATTGCCGTATATATCAGTTACTATTGTGTTTATTGCATTGAATAAACAGGTTTAAATGACATTGTTTGTTATTCAATTTTTTATTTTTCCGTTTGATAGTGTTTGAAAGCGTAACGTTTTTGCTGTTTTATTTATTTGAAAAATGAAAAACTGCAATCAATGTAATTATTTTTCTCATAAATATGTATCTAAGTTAAAATACATGTATTTCATTTCTGTAATCATCAGTGAACACTTTTAACATTGAACTAAATTCAACCAATCGGTAAATATCTGGCATTGACTGCAACTACCGGTCCATATCTGGTATTGACTGCAACTGTCGGTCCATACCAGATTTTTTGGACCGATGGCATCAATACCGCAAGATAGAGAATGTCATGTGATTGGTTTTAGACCAATAGAATTCCAGATTTTTTACTGATATGCAATAATCTATAATAATTTTAACACTGACAATTCACATTAGTATAACACACATATAAATATTATGACATAAATTCACCAAACATGCAACATACAAATATATCAATTTCCCTTACACTCATCAATTTTTAAATTACACGCGTCAGCGATTATCTATGTCAATTTCCAGTAGACGAATGTACTTTAATTGTGAGTGATAAAACTATATCTTAAACAGATGTGTTGATATTGCTTATATAACATTGGCATTAAATTAACATTCATAAAATCAGATATCTAACCTGTAATAGTATATTTTCCTCTGTTATAGGGTCATCTAGATAATAAGCCATTCCTCCTGTACAAGGATAACCAGGCATTCTATAGGTTTCTTTTACACTTATAGGTATACCATATAATGGTCCTTTCTTCTGAGCATTCAGATCTCGATCTATAGCCATTTCCTGTAATAAAAAATCTTTTGTTTCATGAAAAGTATTTTTTCATAAGAGTTATTCCACAAATAAATGTAGATGGAAGTTGTTTTTAATAATTAATATATAGTTGAGAGGTTTTATAGATAGAAGTGACAACAAAAGTCCGAATCGATCAAAGGGAGAGACCAGTAAGGAAAATCCGTATAACATTCGACCGAATCAGGGAAACACAATCCAACACAGAAAATTTTTGGCAAGCCGTCATATTCCCGACTTGGAACGGGCATTTTAGAAATAAAATGGTGGGTTAAACCAGGTTTAATGATGCATCAACCTCCCGCTTATATGATGACTAACTATAGCTTCTGTGTGCCCAGATTGTGTTAAATGTCAAAGCCATAATATTGTCAGGGGTCACTACACTATTTCAATACGCCATTTTTTTGACAGACCTCGAAAATAGTACTATTTAAAAATAGTTTAGAAATATAATTATATAAAATTAAAACGTATTGGTGCAGAAAAGAATATCTTTGAACCCTCTCATGTTAATTTCTGGAAAAACCCAAACAAATAATTCCATTTAACATGTTCAATATGCATATTTCAAAGATGATTTTCAAATAATACCCACATATCATTGAATATTTCCAAATGTTGTGATTTTCTGTCTATGAAGTTTGTGACTTAAGAAAAAAATTATGGTTGTCTTTATGTCATATCAGCTTTTGTTTCTTTTGTCTATTTACCTATCTATTCATGTACTACATACTAATTTTGATCCATTTTGTGCCACACTGAGGAAAGTAATTATAGTCAAGCAGTGTGAACCCCCCCAAACCACCCAAAGAAAATAAAATAAAAATCTATATACCATGATGTCATTAAATGTAATCAGATATCCAGCATTATCTCTACTTTTTATAATCTAGGGTAATATTCTTGAAAGATCTAAACTACAAAAAACCCTTTGGTCAAATTTCTGTAATAATCCAAATGTTAGTTAATAAATTCCAATTTGAGATTTCAAGCAAAGTTGTTTTCTTCATAAAATCAATTATGATGTAAACTAACTATAAAGTTTACTAACTACCTATACCTTTAACAACCATCATGTGTCTTATATTTTATGTTGAAAACTTGCAAAAATCATGGAAGAAGTAAAATCTTCTTCCAATTGCTCATGAGTTACTTTATTTCTCCGTTCTGGATAGTTACATTTTAGATTTCAACTTGCTTGCTACAGCTTGCATGTTGATAATCTAAAATTTAACTACATGCAGGGATGATTTTGCTAACTACAAACTAAGCTGAAATGGCCATCTGGAAGCTAAATATTACTATGTAATGAAAGAATCATTATGGACAAATCTGGACTGTCAATAGCAGAAATCTGCTAAAAAACAGAACAGAATGATACCTGAACATTTATCTCCAAAGGAAAAATGCGGTAACCCACTGGCACAAGAAGGAGATTCCACATTTAACTCATCGGGCTAACGCACACAGGGTAATAACTACTATATACCTCAGCCTCCCATACTACTTCAGTTATACAGTTTGTATATTTATCCACTTCTAGTGCCTGCAAAATACAAAAGAAATATTTAAAAACATCATCAATTTATACATTTAGCAATTCTTGTATCTGAGTTTTATTTCTTCGATTTTGAGGTTTTACCTCTCATTTGGATGCCTGAGTCATATGACGATATGCAGAAAGTAAATTTACAGTAACTTTGGTATTAAGTTATTTGTAACCACTGGACCAATGCTTCTGCCGCCGGACCTTTGTCCCTGATAGTACAGTAGTCCCTCTCTTGAGAGGCCACCCCTACTGCAATGAAAAACTGGCCTGAGAGGATTGGAAATTTTAGAACTTCCAAGCTCTCTTTTCCTCTCTGTTTATGAGGAAGGGTCAATACAATAAAAATCATCATTATCTCACATTGCCAGTTTCTAAATTGAATAAGATAAGATAAGATAAGATAAGATAAGATACTTTATTCCAATTAAGGTCCCATAGAGGGCAAAATCATTACAGTGATTATATAATAGTACATATTAAACTTGAACATATACATAAACTAGACACTTAAAATATATAAATATACTGTGATTCATGCTGATTTAATCATCAATGCATTATTTAAAGCAAGATGAGCAACCCCAGATAATAAGATATAATTGTTGACATTTTTCACAAAAATGTGTTTTTGAAAACTAATTATATGTGACCTAAAGAACAAAGGTCACTTCCAGGTCAAATTTTCAACAACTTCCGGTTTGATTCCAATTTGAAAACAGTGAGTGTTTGGCCGTTTATACGATGTAAAAAGAGTCATTTAGACACGAAAAGGGTGGCCGCTGGACGCGTCAGGCGGGTAGCCGTCTATATGGGGTCATTTTGTACATAAAAATGTTAATGCAAAGGAAATATGGCCGTATAAACCGGGTGGCCTCCCAAACGAGGGGCCGTTAAGTAGAGGGACCACTGTATTACCAACCAAGTAGTCAGTACTTTGGTTCTGACATGAAAATATTCAAAGAGGAATTATCTCTCCTTAAAAATTTTGGGCGGCAAACATATTAATTTATGCACATCATCAGGTGGTATACCACAACTGTGTACCATTTCATCAAAATCCAAGCAGCAGTTTAAGAGGACATGCACACGCATGGTTCCATCCCCCTTTTTTCCAGAAAATATTCAAAGACGAATTATCTCCCCTTCAAAATTTCCCACAGAAATCATATTATTTTCAGGTATACTACAACTGTGTAACATTTCATCAAAATCCAAGCAGCTGTTTAGAAAGACATGTGCTGACAAGGTACATGGATGGACAGACAAAAGGACAACCAGGGTAATTTCCATATATATGTAACACTCTCAAACGGGTCCTTCCCCACTAAAGTGTCCACTCTGCAGAACATGTCTATTTCGCTGAAACGTGTCCAGAACTTGGTTTTTGCTTAAACATGTCCGATTGTGATCCTTGCCTAAACGTGCCTGATTTACCACTTCGCTTAACATGTCCGATTTTGAATGTCGAATAGTTTTGTGACGTTGTCAACTTCATTCAATGGAGTAATTTGGGTGAAAAAAAAAACAAACAATCAGCGACTATTAATACTATCCCAACAACAGTCAAATAGTTGAATACAGAACAAATCGTGCAATAAATCATGTAGTCCTGTAACATACGACTTTGCATTTTCTTTCTATATTTAACATTTATATATGATTTTTTTCCTTTTTTATAATTGTTTTTGAAAGTGCAAAGTCATATAGAATCTTATAAAAACCCCTATTACATTTTCTGACATGATTATATTTGGGAAGTAAAACATATTCCTGTTTTAATTTCAAAGAAATTAATAAAAAGTTCTCATGGAGCCTTAAATTATAAATCTTTGACCTGGCTACTAGTATTCAGACTAATATTTCCAACATTAGTAATTAATATTCACTGACCAAACAGTGTAATAATTAGAACACTTGCGATATTTTAATGATTTGCAAACTGAAGGAATCCTGCAATGAATAATGTATTCCTATAATACTTCATATTTTCTTTCTATATTTAACATTTAAATTTGACTTTTTCATTTTTTTTTATTTTTTGAAAGTGCAAAGTCATATCGGATCTTTAAAAATCCCAACAGATTTCATTTTGGAAGTCAAACGCATTTCCTATTAACATGTATTCCATGTTTTCAAATAAATTAAAGTTTTCACAGACATTTACATATAAATCTTTGACCTTGTGATTCAGTTTCCTCTGTGGTTCAGTATCCTCACCGTTCATTGAAGATCTTATGGTGGCTTTGAGTTGTTATTACTCCCCTTTGGGTCATTGTCTCTTTGACACATGCCCCTTTTCCCTTCTTTTTTTCTAATTTTTCCAGCATTAAAGAACAACAATAAAAGCGTTGTTCCATTGCTTGGTTTTACCATGTATTTGTAGAGATTTTGTCTCATGTGCATTTACTCCATATCCCTTCATTGATTAACTAATAAATAAAATTCACTGACCAAGCAGGACAATATTTAGATCCCTCGCCATATTTTAATGATATAAAAAAAAACAAATATTTTACGAAAGGATATGGAGTAAATAAACACGAGAAGTTCATCATAACAATAAACAATTACGGCCCGCAAATGAGGTGGACATCAATAATTGTAAACCTGGAAAGACAACACTTAATGGGTTGACAATTATTGATGTCTACCGACTGTGAAGGTCGTAATTTGTTTATTATGCCAAACAGACGTATTTCACATGCATTGCTATTTCTTACCCTTCTCTGATTGTGATTAAATTTTTTGTATAAACAAAGCAGAAGACTTCTAGTTAAGCGCTTAATAGATTAAAACTTCTGGTCAAGCGCTCAGGTGATCACGTCAGGTGAGTTTCAAAAGGGTTGTCAAGGGTGACAACTTTTGATGTCCTATGCAACATTACGTCATGTGATCAAGAATGATCCAATAGAAAAGTGTCTTAAAGAATGAGGATAATAATTGATGTTAGAAGTAGATTTTATATAATTTATCTACAAATTCAAACTAAAAAATCTGACATTTTTAGATATGAAAAGTCTTAATTTATTGTCTAATTTTTTAAATATTTAGTTTTATGTTTTTCCGTTCTACTATAAAAATAAACAACAAGAGTGGACCCTAATAGATGTCTCGTCCGTCCCTGCTGGTCGCTAAAACAGTCATGTACTACTCAAGAGCAACCTACAAGCCAAATATTATTACCATTCCATTTACAGTAATTAAGAAACTATTATAATCAGAAACACTCAACTTTGTTCACTAGACCATGAAATTGAGGTCAAGGTCAAAAGCCATATGGCAGACTGACATGTACTAACCAAAACAAGCTATATACCAAATATCATTGACCTATGGCTTGTAGTTATTAACAAACAGACTTAAGCAAAAAAACTTAACCTGGTCACTGGACCGTGAAATTGAGGTCAAGGACAAAAGCCATATGGCAGACTGACATGTACTAATCAAGACCAAGTTATATACCATATATCATTGACCTACGGCTTGTATTTATTGAGAAACAGACTTATGCAAAAAAACTTAACCTGGTCACTGGACCGTGAAATTGAGGTCAAGGACAAAAGCCATATGGCAGACTGACATGTACTAACCAAGACCAAGCTATATACCAAATATCATTGACTTCTAGCTTGTAGTTATTGAGAAATGGACTAGAGCAAAAAACTTAACTGGACCGCGAAATATAGGTCAAGGTCAGATAATTTTGGGTCCGACAGATAGGGTTTGCCGTAAGCTACCTTTAGACCAAATATAAAGTTCCTACATCAAAGGCTTCTATATAAAAACTTGAGTTTACGCCGCCGTCGCCGTCATACTTTGCACGCCTATGTCTCGCATTCCGCGACTTTCGTGGCGGGCGAGACAATAATGTGAAAACATTTCGAGACGACCCAATGGTAACATGTCTTGTATAGTCAGGAATTAACTTAAATTATAACTGACATGAGCGTGTCGAACATTTAAAGATATGGAGAAAAATGTTATCCGAAGTTTAGAGAGCAGGTAATATAGGAATTAAGTCTTAAGTTTTTTTTTTGAAATAATGATAAAACATGATCATAGCATACATCTTTTGTTGGAGAATGATACAACAGACTGTTTCAATATAAATCGTCTTGTCTACAATTATGTAAGTTTCATTCTTATAGCCAACTTTCGATTTGATGTTCAGAAATGCTAGTTGCCGGAATTTTTGGCTGGTATTGAGGATTTGGCATTTCGGTAAATTGTAAAATTACTTAATTCGGTGGTGTGTGTATAATTTTAACCAGAGAACAAAATATATTACGTTGCCTTGTGAAAAATCATTTGCTATGAGTTTTTGAACATGCGATAGGGCCTCGGGCTGCACGTTAAAAGTATACATGTTGGGGTGTGAATGTTTGTGTTCGGTGAATTTAGGCAGGCAACTGGCGTAGATGTGTTTGGGTATGCTGTATATAATGGACATGTTTGGGCTTTTCAAAATGGACACAATTCTGCACAACTACGTAACTGGACACGCTTGGGCAAAAAATGGACATGTTTGAGCAAATGGACACGTTTGAGGGGAAGGACTCGCTTGAGAATGTTACATATATACCCCCAAAAACTTTGTTTGTGGGGGGTTTTTACTGAATGTAGAGTTGTATTCCCATTGAACTACTTTTTGAAAATTTTAATCATGCAATTGTCAAAATTCAGGTGAACTAAATCATCTGAAATTGTTATGCACTGATTCAGACTTATTAGTAGTCTGTGCTAGTCAACACTTAAACATTCAACAATATAATAATACATGTAGTGAAAATGACAGTTATTAATTCAATGTAGTGATATATCTGAATTCTCTCCATACCTTTATCTGATAAGCATGTAAAACATCTACTGCTGTAAGTTTTCCTGATTGTAACTCTGTCATTAGGTCATTGAAAGACATGTTGACTATCTTCTCCTGAATTTCTGGGGACATCTACAATAGCAAATACATGTATATTTCTATTTATTTAAAACACATGTCAAATCAAACAGAAAGATAATCTTAGGCTTGTACCTTGATGTTCTTTGGTAATGGATCTTGATCATACTTGTTGTTGAGCAAGTTATACAAACTTACATACAGGATTACTGTTTTCACTGCAATGATTATCTCAATTCTTCTGTAAAAATAACTTTCTATGATTTTAACAAACAATTTTAAGGCAATAACCACTTCATTAGTGATAAATGCACGAAAAAAAAACATTTAAGTCCAATCAATATGTTTTTTTTTTCTAACATTCCGATGCAGTTTAATCTTGATGGCCAAACTGCATCAGCTGGAACACCATGGATGGTTTGAATCCTTATTGTTGTACTTATAATTATTCAAGTTTAAACATAGTTCCACCTCGACAGTAGTGAAAAAGTATGGTGTTATTTTTGATACATCTGTATGGATTAATGTGCACATTGCAGTCGCTTTATTTTTAGAAAAGTTGCATTGCAACGCTTTCTAATGTCATGACCTTGTCAGTTGAAGAAAAACAGGTGCTTCAATTTGAAAAACCAAATTGACCAAAATCATATTTTTGAATTTAAACAATGAGTTAGTGAGAAAATAAAGTAATTCAAACAGATTTGAAAGAATTTGGTGATCATTTAAAAGAATTATTCAAGAAAAACGATTCCACACCCCCCTTAATGGAAAATTTATCATCGGGTAACTTCAGGTGATTTCGGAAGAATGACGGAATCTTCAACGAATTAAATAAAGTGCATCTTTGCAAATATAATTGTTATTCTGCAATTAAAATTGATAGAATTTTCTAACAGTGAAACGATTTTACCTAAACACGAGAGCGTTTCGGTTTCTTGAACGGCATGTAAACAAATACAAATACAAATCAATTGTGCTGACACAGACGCAGCAGGTGCCGAATGGACAAAACGAAAGTAGAATGACGAAAGCTTAGTTCAATGTACGAGTTTTGTGTTTCAGTGTCTGTGCATTGTCAGAGGCCTTATTCTGGGTTGATTTTTTGACAAGCCAAAATTTAAACGGTCCGAAGATTTGTTTTAACATGTCAATGAAAGTCGTGTAACTTACACTTTAAACACCGTGTTTTTTTCATCACTGGAATCAAAACAACCTGTTGCTGTTGCTTGATCGTTTATCGACCCTTACTCCACATTAATATTGTTAACTTTCCTTAAATATTCTAGTCTTGTAGTCACTTTTAAGCAGAAAACTTGATGAACATATACCGGTAGAAAGGGAGATAATCATTATGTACAAACTGTTACTTTTAAGAATGAATTGTTTTATTCAGGTGATATGAATTTCCATTTAGTTCAAATAACACTAATTTGTCAGGAATTTTTATATGTTGAGACCGTACTATTTATTGGGTTTTTTTTTTCAATATTTGTAACACTGTTTGATAGTAGTATGGATATAAAAATAATAAATATAAACAGAAGGGGGTTGTACCAAGTCCACTTAAATCTTTGAAAGCAACCTTTCTATTAGGGCTTTTAGCACTTTGATTATGTGCAGGTGAAATATTGAAAGAGATCGTCTATATACATACCTCCTTTTCCTTCAGTGCCTCTTCCAGTTTTTGTTTTGACAATCTACATTCCTCCTGTTTTTCTTTCATTTTTTTCCGTGTATCATATTTCTTCTTTGTTAGTGTCATTCTATTAATAATACGGTTTGTGATGTATCCACCAGCGAGGACTGCACATAAAATCTTCACATTTCTGTACTGGGTATTGTCCCCGTGCTTCCACATCGGTTGAAAAAATTCATCTATCTGAAAATAAAATACAGTTGTCCATCATTTCACATGCCATCAACTACAACCACTTTCTGTGGTATTTTATAATAGAATTTTTTGGAAGGTTTCAAATTCTCCAAAGTTCAAGGAAATGCAGACATATAATTATATATAACCCATTCATTAATTTCATTAATTTTTATTTCATTAAAGGTAGAAAATAATAACTATTTTACGTAACATCACCAATCATTATCTGTCATAAGAAATTGAACTAGAGGCTCAGACACTGAGCCTGTATCGCTCACCTGACAAAATGCTGATGCAGGGTTTTCGATGTTCTGCATGGTTGCCATGTTTTTTATGTGAATTTCCCATAGGGCCAAAATAAACTATGTTCTGTGCTGCCGGCCATGTTTTTTATTGGATCGGAACGGAACNATTTGCTTCAGCAGTTTCAGAGCATAAAAAGAAAATGTGAATTTTCCCATAGGGTCCAATGTTAAACCAAAGTTCTGCGGTGGCGGCCATGTTTTTTATCGGATTGGAACGAAATGAGCAATCTTTGTAAAGGACCTTCCATACATCATTCCTGTAAAGTTTGGTTGAATTTGATTCAGTGGTTTCAGAGGAGAAGATGAAAATGTGAATTTCCCATAGGGCCAATGTTAAACTATCTTCCATGCTGGCGGCCATGTTTTTTTTATTGGATCAGAACGAAATTAGCAATCACCTTTGTTAAGGACCTTAAGTACATCATTCCTGTAAAGTTTGGTTGAATTTGCTTCTGAGGTTTTAGAGGAGAAGAAGAAAATGTGAATTTTCCCATAGGGTCCAATATTAAACCTAAGTTCTGCACTGGCAGCCATGTTTTTTATCGGATTGGAAGGAAATGAGCAGGCTTTATAAAGGACCTTCCATACATCATTCCTTTTAAGTTTGGTTGAATTTGATTCAGTGGCTTCAGAGGAGTAGATGAAAATGTGATTTTCCCAAAGGGTCCTATGTTAAACCATGTTCCATGCTGGCGGCCATGTTTTTGTCGGATCGGAAAGAAATGAGCCATCTTTGTTAATGACCTGAAGTACATCATTCCTGTAAAGTTTCCTTCAATTTGCTTCAGCCTTTTCAGGGCAGAAGATGAAAATGTGATTTTTCCCTTAGGGTCCAATGTTAAACCTAAGTTCGGCGCTGGCGGCCATGTTTTTTATCGGATCGGAATGAAATGAGCAATCTTTGTAAGGGCCTTTCCATACATCATTCCTGTAAAGTTTGGTTGAATTTGCTTCAGTGCTTTCATAGGAGATGATGAATATGTGAATTTCTCATAGGGCCAATGTTAAACTATCTTCCGTGCTGGCGGCCATGTTTTTTATAGGATTGGAACAAAATGAGCAATCTTTGTTAAGAACTTTAGTTCATCATTCCTGTAAAGTTTGGTTGAATCTGATTCAGTGGTTTTAGAGGAGAAGAAGAAAATGTGAATTTTCCCATAGGGTCCAATGTTAAACCTAAGTTCCATGCTGGAGGCCATGTTTTTTATTGGATCAGAACAAAATGAGCAGTCTTTATAAAGGACCTTCCATACATCATTCCTGTAAAGTTTGGTTTAATTTGTTTTAGTGGTTTCAGAGGAGTAGATGAAAATGTGATTTTCCCATAGGGTCCTATGTTAAACCATGTTCCGTGCTGGCGGCCATGTTTTTCGTCGGGTCGGAACGAAATGAGCCATCTTTGTTAAGGACCTTAAGTACATCATTCCTGTAAAGTTTGGTTCAATTTGCTACAGCCTTTTCAGAGCAGAAGATGAAAATGTGATTTTTCCCATAGGGTCCAATGTTAAACCATAAGTTCGGTGCTGGCGGCCATGTTTTTCATCGGATCAGAATGAAATGAGCAATCTTTGTAAAGGACCTTCCATACATGTACATCATTCCTGTAAAGTTTGGTTGAATTTGCTTCAGTGGTTTCAGAGGAGAAGATGAATATGTGAAAAGTTTAACGGATGGACGGACGACGGACGCCAAGTGATGGCAATAGCTCACACTGACCCTTCGGGTCAGGTGAGCTAAAAATAGTAAGAAACAGTAAACACAATAAGTCACCAAACTGTGAGATACAAATCATGCTCTCTTACCATTCAAAGAATATACAAAATGTTAAAGTTTCAAATGAAGATGCTATTCTCAATAATACAAAAAGATCTTATTTCAATACTAATTCTGTTGATATCCAGAAACATTTTCGAATCTATGAATTTATTGTTTCTATATGTAAATATAGATAAAAGAAAAGTATTACACCAAAAAAAATATTTATAGTAACATGCCTATTAAATCAATGATATATAATATATAAATATATTAATACATGTAAAAAGAAACTAAAAAATAATCATGATAATAAGGAACAGAGTAAACATTAGTCCCAGAACATTTATTTAATTGTTTGGCTGACTTAATACATGTAAATACACCTGAGAAATACAAACCATTCAAAGGGTATATAAAATGTTTAAGTTTAAAATGAAGAAAATATGTTGCATAATTTAAAATATCTTCTAGGGATATAAATAAAATATGCTCATAAATGTTTCTATAAACAAAATAAAACAAAATGTAATTCCATTTTTCTGGTGAAATTTTCTTAATAGGCACATGCCAAGTTCAAGGTCACAAGGTCAAATATTGTGGTACCAACTGAAGGGCCTTTCCACAAGGAATACACATGCAAAATATGAAAGCCCTATCTCTTTCCATTCAAAAGATATATTCAACGTTAATGTTTTAATGCAGTTGTTAACATGCCATGGTCAAGGTCACAAGGTCAAATATTTTGGTACTAATTAAAAGGTCTTGCCACGAAAAATACACATGCTAAATACGAAAGTCATATCACTTACCATTCACAAGATATATCCGAGGTTAAAGTTCATTATTTTTTTCAAAAAGTCCATCACATGCCAAGGTCAAGGTCACGAGGTCAAAAATTTTGGTATTGTTTGAAAGGATTTGCCACAAGGAATATACATGCAAAATATGAAATCAATATCACTTACCATTCAAAAGATATATGCAATGACTGAATGTAAAAGTTTTTTGTGGACAAACAGACAAACAAACAAACAAACAGACAGTCAGGCAGACAGGCCAAAAATTATATGCCCCGGAATCTTAGATTCTCAGGGGCAAAATGAACATTTATTTTTTTCTTAGGTTTTTGTCAAAACAAGTTTAAACTACTTGTCAGAAATAATAACTGCATCTCATTGCTTTAACAAATCAAGAAAACATGTTACAAATTTCTGTTTTAAAATGAGCAATAACTCTTTTTGAACATGGTTTAAATCAGCAAGTAGCCTGATTTTAGTAAATCAGCTGCACAACTGCAGTCTTCACGAAATGCATCGGTCCGACAGACAAAACCGACATTTTGGCAGAACATGCAGAAGGACTGGTAAAAAATTGTAAAGTATCGGTCCGAATGTCCGACATTGTTCTCCGTCTAAACCACTGGAAACCAGGTTTCAGGCTGCAAAAATGACAATCATCTGGTAGATTTGACACTTTATTTTGTTATTGCTTACATTTACTGTCAACAATCTTTTGTCAAATTAATAAAATAGGGTAAAATTGACAACTGCTCACATGAAAAACATTCCAAACAGGAAGTGATAAGTATTAATAAACCGATATCGATAAAATTTTGGTCCGATGACCTTTTGGTCTGTCCGATATTTAGCCATAAAAGACTGCCAGACCGAATGTCTGCCAAATTTCAAATGAATTTCGGGAAGACTGTAACTGGGTCCCCTGACTGCATGGTCAAGTGTCACATGATACATGTGAGACTCATGCAAAACTCATACAAATTTTGGGCAAATCCTAGCTGGGGAACCGTAGCTCTATAGATACTTTTATTTTTTTCTGATTTGGCGGACCATCTAGAGCTACAGATTTTCCCCTTTATAAAACTTAAGATTTTTGCGACCCAAATTTTGTCGCACGTTTGTGGGAGTTTTTTGACAACCGGACGCCAAGCGGGGGGCAGTCTCATTTATGTTTTTCATTTCTTTAAATGTGCATCCCCAACCTTCCATATTTATTTACCGATAAACATTCATTTCCTGCTCATTATCATAACAAATATCATCGTTGGG
>MJUU01069881.1:0-62387 GCA_002080025.1 Modiolus philippinarum | reverse complement strand
GAGTGGTTAATGGTGTCATTTAAATGTATAATGATTTCCATGCTAACTTGCGATCTTATCGTTGCTTGGAGAAAACTTGAAGTATGGTTAGGACTCTTTTATAAATACATATCTTACGAACATTTATGCCCTAATGAAGCAATTTAAAAACCGAAATGAGATTAACTTTGATATCTTGAAAAGGTTTGTCATTGCTTCAAAGAAAAATAACTGAAGTAGTTGGTGATATACGCAGATTATTTACGGTTTTTTTTTGCCTTTATGACAAACACATTTACAGCGACGACTGCACAAAGATGTGTCCCAAGTTATTAAATTTCAAATTAGTAAGCTAGTAAATTTCTTTGCTTGAAAGTAGCTATCACTGTAAGAGCAAAGAGACAAATATAGAATCTAATTTTTCACAACATTTTGTGCAACAAAATTCTCCGAAAATCTCTTGTTTAGCTTCACATCAGTTTATAAATTGGCATAGATATGACACAAGTAAATCAAAATAATTCGGTTCAGGTACATTGTGTGTACCGCCTCGCACTACCTTCAATTACAATAGTTTTTGACCACGTACTGTTTGTCACCGGAGTTAACTTATAAGGCGACAAAATGATTTTTTATATTACTTAAAAGGAACTTCGAGACAAAAATTAGTTCCACGTTATTTTTGCATAGGGAATAGACAAAGATCAGCTTCTTTATTCTCGGCGAAAACTCCGCCTGTTTTATAAGAATTTGATGAAAATCCACTCTGTGTGCAAGAGATCAGAAATAACTTAACATTATTTACTATATTGACCTGTATTTACTAGGCAAGACAAGGTTTATTGTCACTTTTTATTTCCCTTTTCAATATATCTTCGTTTTTATTTGGTAATCGAAATATTTCTGATTAAATTGATGCCTTGAATTTAGTATAAAATAAACAAATAATGAAAAAATAAGGAGTAAATGTCCATGAGACAAGGTTTAAACAAATACAAGTTAAATCCAAGCAATGGAACAACGTTTTCTGTGTTGTTATTCATCTACAAGTCGCCAAGAGGCAAATTAGCTTTCTCATATCTCATTGTAAATTCAAGACTACATTAAGAATACAAAAATACCAAAGTTGCATCATGAACGGTAAAATTTTGTTATGCTGTACACGTGTTTCAAGGAGTAACCTCTCATCAGCAGCATTAAAATCAAATAATATGGAAAGTAATAATCCAAAAATTAGTCAGAAAAGAAGTACTCAATACCAAAAAAAAAAAACCAAATAGGAAGCCAAATCCAGTACTAAGGACATCTACCGAGTGCCATACACGGAATGAAACCGTAGTATTTTAAGGGGTTAGAATTTTGATTTCTATAAAAAACAAGGTAAATTTTCGTGTCAGACAAGTCTGACTATTGGACTGGTGTATACCCTCGGGGACCTCTGGTCCACCAGCAGTGGCATCGGTCCAATGGTTTAAATATACAAAAATACCAAAGTTGCATCATGAACGGTAAAATTTTGTTATGCTGTACACGTGTTTCAAGGAGTAACCTCTCATCAGCAGCATTCAAATCAAATACATGTAATATGGAAAGTAATAATCCAAAATATAGCCAGAAAAGAAGTACTCAATACCAAAAATACCGCAAATAGGAAGCCAAATCCAGTACTAAGGACATCTACCGAGTGCCATACACGGATTAAGGGGTTAGAATTTTGATAAAGACAGTAAATTTCTATAAAAAGCAAGAAATTCGAAGTTTTTTATGTGAAAATGTGTATGAGATATGTCTTCATTTCAATCATATTTTCAATTATCATTTTCAAAAAGCTATGAAGGAGAGATATGGAGTAAATGAACATGAGACAAAGTTCCTACAAATTCATGGTAAATCAAAGCAATAGAACAACGCTTTTATTCTTGTTTTCACCTGGAAGTCACCTTGAGGCCTTCAACAACAGGCTTTGCTCAAAGCTCACAGTTAGTACACGGCCCCTAGCAACGATTTGAGCGGAATTCATTGCTAAATGTTGAGCAAAGCTATATCCATGCCTTTTTATTCATCAAACCCAATTCCCCATATGTTACCATCAGCGCTAACATTTACATTTCTTTTGCATTGTTTTGTTCACTAATACTCTAAGTACTGTAAATGTCTGAAACATAAAACAAAAATTCAAACAAGGAATCCTGGACAACTTGAAAAACGCAGCTGAGATCACTGCAGCTAAAAGCCATTTAATTCAAGAAAACCCAAGTTCTAATCCAAGCTGAAGATGCCCTATTGAATTTGGAAAACTACAGAAGAGGTTAAGTTACATTTCAGCATGGTTATATGTAATTCGGTGTCCAAAATACTGTAAAGGAAGTAATTTGTAATATTAAATTGACTAGATTATAGTAATATAAATGTCATATTTGTTAAGTTATTATATCATTCTCTAATCATGCTTGTCTCCATCGAAGATCAAAATACATGTATTCTAAAACAATAGAGAAGAGTGATCTCGTGTGTCCATTGGCTATTGAAAACCAAACGAACTTTTCTTCAAATCAAACTTGAATCCATATTGTACAGCAAAGAATTCTAAAACAAAAAAGAGATTGCCAACTTATTTAAGGTAGATGGGTACTACAAATTTTTTTCCATAGATTTTTTTTATTTTTACAGGAAAGTTCCCTTATTATATAAGCATTGGAATAAAGAAATAAAAAAGGGGGTGTCACCGTGCAAGTTTTTAAAATAACTGATATCAAAATAATCAAATATTTCTAATGAATATATAGGGAAAAGCAGGTATATTGTTGATTTCTTTGAAACTTTTCCATAGATTTCTTTCTACTTTACTCATGTGTTAGCCTTTTGAACATACTTTCAAAAAATATAGAGAAAAATGGGGGTCACCGACTTTGTTTTCAATATAATATAAAATGTGAATTTTCATAGTGATATCTATGTAAAATATTTTTATCAAATTATCTCCCTTTTTCAAAAATCTTCTTCCAATTCATTTAATTATCAAGTTACCATACCTCATCTAATTAGATAGAGACATGTGAAATCAAGTCCATGTAGGTCCTTTGCTTTTTATATTATGGATATAACATTGTTTGATTCATTACAAATAAAAATATTTGCATATTTAAAAAGCAGATAATACCATAACAGCATAAATAGCAAATTCAAAATGGCGGAAGACTACCGATCTACCTTAATTGAGTCCAGCACTGAAGCTAATCTTAAATGGTGGACGGCGAGTCTAACCTGCAATTATGGAATAAACGTTCAATTCAAAACAAATCCAATCATTTGCAATTTGAGACCAATGATGCACAGAAAGGCTTGTGAGGAAGAGTATTAACAAAAAAGACCAAAAGATACTGAACGTCTGGACAAAGGTTTATCAGTTCAATTTTCAGGGAATTAAGAGGTAGCGTTGTTTTCTTTGATTTCCTGTCGCACCCAATTCAAGACAAAGTACTTAAGGTACTACATGTAAGATACAATATATCTATAGTTTCCAATATAAACCTACAAGGATGGTAAAGTCCACTTCTGACAAAAGCACTTTCGGAAATATGTCTCTATGTCTCAAAATTATGTGAAATATATTGCAAATAATCTAGATAGTCAAGATATTTTCAGATATGTGAAAGTCATGCAGAGTTTACACAATCAGCAATTGTAAATTAGTTATGACTCATTGAATTCATATTTACAACAGTCTGTAACAGGATTTTAGCATTCATAAAAACTGAAAAACACCAATGTGCATTATCGAACAAGTTTTGACAGTCATACAATAAATGGCAACACAATGAAGTTCCGGTTATAAATTGTGCGCTGTGACATGGGTGCCAATGATGATGTTGAAAATTAAGGCTCTGCAAACCTGGTTTTTGATAGAAGAGCTGAAATCCAGTTTGAATATAATAATTTGAAAATCAAATATATTTTATATAATTTCCTGCCCCTACCCATTTGCCCAATTTTGTTTCTAGCTTAAGTTTTTTCTCACTGGACGTTAAAATTGAACTGATCAAAAGTTATAATTTTGTACGAGTAATTGTTTACAATTTCTACGTACGAATGCTAAGAAAATTCTTTTTTCACTTCTCATGTTACATTGGTAATCATCAAACATGAAGCTCTCGATACTTTTTTTAATATTTGCAGTTTAGGCGTTGTAAATGGGTTTTGTTTAAATGTATTTTTACCTTTTGATTGTGTTTTGATGAAGAAGCGGATAGGTTCAACTGATATTTTAATGTGCTATTTACTTTGTTCATTGAAACATGAGAAAGGATTAAAAGAATTTTGTCAGTATCTGTACATCGAAATTACAAACAATAACTCTTATAAAATTAAAAATTTGATTATTTAGAGTTTTACGTCCAATGAGCAATATTTCAGCTATGTGAAAATTTGAAAAAAAGGAATAAAGTCAAAATGGAAAAGTGTGCACTTTAGAAACTTTTGACTGCATAAAAGCTCTTCATGTGTCACCTAAAAAAATCACAAAAATTAGTTTCCTCTTTTTCCCTGTTCTTAAATAAATTAAATAGATCAGTTTATTGTTGGTAAGAGGAAAAGGAAACCAATGAGGATTAAAAACTGATTTTTTTAAGTTTTTGAAGTTAAAAAAAAAAATAAGGATGGTGATGCGTAATCATAACATACAATTCAAAGCAGGAAATCTCCTTATATCATTCCTCCCTCTTTCTCTCATTTCATTTTATTCGTAAAAACTCACATTTGAGATGGAAAAATGGAAAATCGTTCTGTTATTTGCTTACTGTGTTGTTATATCTGGTAAGTAAACAATCTGGCATAGCAGATATGTTTAATTGAAGTTTTGATTCAATATTTTTGAAATACATATACGACAGTACCATTGAATTTTCAACTTTTTCATTAATGACATGCTAATTTTCTTTTGCAAAAAATTCAATATAAAGCTAAGATAGATTAATTATTTTATTAGTAGAGTTTTACATCCAGGAGCAATATTTTAGCTATATGAAGACGTTAATAATTTAATCGATCATAAGAAATTGATTAGAAAAGAAGAAAGAAATAAAGGTGTCATGGCAAAACGGAGAAATTGGTAGGGGAAGGAAATTTAGCCTTCTGTACAACACCCCATCCCAATGAGTCTGCTCTCTTGACTTTTGGGGGAAAAAGAAAGATTCCTTTTACTGCATAGTATTCCACCTGGGGACGCGACCGGCAACTTTTTGGACGGAGCCCCTAAAAACCGATTCAGGTATGACATTCAGCGTTACTTAAACTACGAAAAAGGTGTATGTCGTGCTAAACTTTGTAAAGCTCCGATGCCCCGGATGGCAGCCACAAAGAAACCTCGAGCACCCTTCTCATGCATTAAATCTTATTTTTCATTATTTTTTTTTACAACAAGGATTTTAAACATGTAAAATATGAAACCACTACCTTTGACCCTTCAAAAGCTAAAGCAACTGCGACCGTGTTATGTCACATAAGCAATTGCCAAGTTGTTTTCGATATGAATTCTGCCTTCGTCACAATGGCTGTCCTATTGATTTTGGGGGAAATTGTTGTAGTTAAAACAGAATTATAATATTTTTACACACATTAAGTAGATTGACTAAAGTGTCACTTAATGTTATCATTTTTGATCGAATAAAACGGCAAATAAATTAACAATAAACATGACATCCATCACTGTTTTAAACGATGATTTGTTGGGGGAAGATTATAAATAAACAGCTTTGATCAGTTGTATTTCCCTGCATACCATGTTAAGTAATAAATATAAATGAATGTCATAAAGATTACAATGTAACACCTCAACTGGTATTTCAATATTACTTTTTTTGACAGTCATAATTTTAACAAAATCTTTTTTTTTGTTTGTGTGTGTTCTACTGTTTAAGTTTGATTGGAGGGATCGATTGATATCAAACAGTGGATAACAAATGTTAGAAGGGGTAGGTTATACCACCTGTTGTCATCGCAGAATTTTGTTGTATTGTATCAAATGAAGATTTCAACAAGAGTAGTATTTTTCCCAAATAATGTCCTCAGAAATTTTTTTATCGTTTCCGAGATATCTCGATGAAAAAAAATTGAATGGCGGCCATTTTGCAAATGGTCGACGAAAAACAAATTTTGACCCCAGATATATAATCAGGTGGAAACCAAATTTGATAGAATTCAGATAACTTTTAGAAATTTGCATATTTAGGGGTCAAAAACGCATAACCGGGGTCGCGACCATTTTTTTTTTTTTTTTTCGAGTAGTTTTTTTTTTTGTTTTTTTTTGCCATAGTGCGGAAGAAGAAGAAATAAAATAAAAATAATCGAAAGAATTACAGTAAGTTCTGTGAAAGACCTTAATAATACCAAATTTAAACCTAAGTACAACCGTTATAATATCAATGTCCTGCTTTTTACCTGCTCTACCTATTATAATCTAATTAAGTTGTTCAAAAAGAAGAGTGTAAAAACTTTCAGATTATTTTCCTCATAATTTGTGATCCCAAATTTCATGTATTCTGTTTGTTGTCGCTATGGACACATAATGTATTTCAATTCAAGACACTTAACTCTAGACCCATCATGAATGGCGATAATATCAAAAGTACCAAAAAGAATTGTCAGGCTCGAAATTCATAGGGCAAATAAAAAAATGAAATGAGTGCAAAACCATCGAAAGAATTGTTAACTCCAATAGTCCTGACTTGGCGCAAAAGAATTAAGGGAGTCGCGTTATATTGTAGATTTTTTTTTAGTGAAAATAAAACATTTCTTGTTTATATGTTTTTAACAAATTGTGTTAGCATTTATTTAATTATGATTGCATGTACATGTACAAGATGTACGTCAATTTTTATAGAAAATAATTCATTTAAAACCATTTCAGATGAGATATGGCAAAAATGAAGTATCAAAATATTACAAATAACAATAAAGGTAGCTATCAGATGTTGGCATTTACGAAATAGCCACATCCTGAATCGATATTTTCTAACCTTGTTTTCCGTTTATTATGACTATCAGTCGAATATAGATAAATAAAATTAATGTCGATTTTCTCAATTGAAGTTCCGGAATTGGATAAATTGTTGTAAGTATGGAAAACAAGATCAGAAACTAGATATGAAATAACCATTTCGGCTCATGTCGGGATTTGATTGAACACACAAAGGGCTGTTATATTTTTTTCTTTGTTCAGGTATGTAAATGAGAGTAATAAAAAAAATACATAGTAGAATTGTCGAGGGCTAAAATTTAAACCAAAAAAAAGAGAACAGCGGATGCAAAACCGCCGAAAAAATGTCAATCGCAGTTTCCCTGAATTGGTATACAGGTATTTTAAAAGAACTGTTGGGTTAAACCTTGGGTTAAACCTTCACTTCCATTACGGTAGTGTCCGGTCGCAACTCAGGAGCAATTGCTATTGAAAGGTCGTACACATAGAAAAGAAAATATTTAACACAGTTCTAAGTGAAAATGTATTTTGAATCACATTTAGAACCGAAACTTCAAAATTTTCGAAAGGGACTTTTTTGTTTTATTTGTTAGTTTGTTTTGTTTTTGTTCTTTTCTTTTTCTACTAATTAAACATTTACTACGACGAAAATTCAGGAAAACTGCAAAAACAAGTGAAAGTTAAATTTGCCGTGTACCTACGTTCATTCATGAATTTATTTGAAAGTTTTCAGCTGAAAAGTATAGGCTGTAATATAAATACGAAACTTGACGTGCATCTTCACGCACCATGCCCTCATTATGTATATGTGCAATAAAAATTTATAAATCATCCAAATTTGCTTACAGAATTATTCGTTGGAGGGCATAAAAATGGAATACTGTCAAATGACAGACTTATTCTTTTTAGAAATTCTGTATTGCTGCCTTCACGTTGATATATTTGCATGAAAACCATGCCGCGTGATTGAGCGACATTCTCACCATCGCCCGTCATCTGTCACAAAATGAGTTTATAACTTGATTTTAAATCTTTTAGGGAACATGTACTTAATTTCCGTATTCCACATCTTGAATCACGAATATTGTCTTGGATAATTCCAATTTTCGGCCACTTCGGACCGCGGAGAACAAAAACTCCGCCGTACATTGATGACAATATCCATATTATTCACATGACAAAAACATTTGCTTGCGCTCTTGGTGTACTGGGTTCCTAGGCTTAACAAAATTCCTTACAAACATCCTTTTATTTCTTAATTTTTTTCCGGAACCGAGTAACTATTCTACCATTTATTCATCATTCCATTTATTCAGTGCATTCATCTTTGATACAGAGAAAATACCTGATACCTGAAAAATACAATAATTAACAATCAAAAGTTATGTGTCCAAAATAGTGAAAATTTATAGTCCTCTTATGCTACCATAACTATGAGTAAAATGTCAACATATTTAAAAACACAATAATTTGCATAAATAAATACAATATGACGTGTGTCTGTGTAATATTATACATAGATTTCCGGTATAGTCACGGAAGAATACAGTTGAATTGCTGTTACACACACACACGGAATATGTGTTCCATAATTATATCTGGATGTATTTAAATGTCGCTAATTGCTTGCCATACATTCTATATTTATATGAATTATGCAACTGAATAACGGTTGTTTATCCTCCTCTTCTAGACGGAAATATAACATAAAAACTTCGAAATACTGTGATGAAAGTTGTAAATATAATTAAAATCAACAGTTGTACGTTTCTCCGTGAGATGAATATTCCGTTAAAGTCGATATTTATAAAAATTATGCAATCAACGTGTACAGCTGATATTTACAATAAACTGTTGTGTAGTTACGTTAAATAGACCCATCTTCATCCAAATATAATGAAAATATAATGTAAAACTTACACTGTTATTGAACTAACTTCTAAGTTCCAAAGTTATTGGACGTGTCACTGACTTGATTTACCCGAAAGGATGGAGTCGGGAAACGAAAAACCAAGAGGTGTCATTCGGTCCCGGGCATTCGGTGTATTTGGAATTCTTCAAATAATAAACATAAGGATAAATTTAGTTGTAACAATAGACTAATTGTGACAATACACTCCCCTTCTGATATTTACTTGATATCACTATTCTTTATATATAAACAACAGAAATGTATTATACTATTCACAATATTCCTGAATATTATTTATATTACACCATATACAGTTTTCCGCGAGACGAATTATCTCGGTGATCGTTAACTGATCTTGAATTCACAAATGAACCATAATACGGTAAAATAGAATATTGCGTTATCAAGGTTAAGATGTGTTGGAGTTATTTGTAGATATGAATATTCTTGTAACGTGAATATCTGGAAAAGTATCTGGAAGAGTTTGTCCTTTTTAATCCAAAGGCGGATTGAGATTGACAGTTGAACTTCTTTCGCCAATAGATATGTTGTGACTTATACAGTTTATATCTTCTTCATAAACTTCACGTTGTAGTGATGATACATTGAAGTCTTCTGCTTCTTGAAGTGAAGTGTTGTCAGGTTCAAGCTTTGAACTCCCGTTCAGACGTAGACGGGACGAATGTTTTAGGAATGCAATACCACATATTATGACACTCCAGGCTGAGAAGTGCTGGAATTTCTCAGCACCTATGTTAGGATTATCTGGTTCTGTGATTGTTTTGGCAACAGAGATCTCTGGAGAAACATAAGGACGAATCTCACTTTCATGTAAAGTTTCTAGTTCTTGCAGTTCATCTCGCCAAGTTTCCCTTTCTGAAGCAATATAATCCGGGACTGGCTCGTCCCAATCAACTGTTGTTGAAGTCAGTTTTCGTAGAATCAACTTCCCTTGGATGATCACTGGGGCTAAGAATCCAAGTGGATCATGTATGCTGTTTATCGTAGATAACACACCTCGTCTTGTTATAGGTTTCGTGTCCAGCGATAGCTGGAATAGGAACATGTCTGTGTTGACATCCCATATTAATCCAAGGCTACGCTGGAGTGATTTGTTGTTGGCATCAAAATCCAAATCTTTTAAGTTTGTAGCTTAATCATTTGTCGGAAATGCAGACATAACTTCAGCACTGTTGGATGCGAACTTGTGCAAACGGAGATTTTCGTACTTCTTCAAAACTGCTTGTGTATCTTTGAGGACTTTGATTGCCTCTTTTGCTGTTGGGTATGATGTTAATCCATCATCAACATAAAAGTCTTTAGTCACAAAATTTGTAATATCTTGGTCGTACTCTGGCTCTGCGGCCTGTACTGTCTTGCTTAGCCCCAACGTTGCCACTGCTGGGGATGGGCTGTTGCCGAAGACATGAACTCTCATTCGGTACTCTATCAATCCCTTATCAATATCATTGTCTTTATACCACAGTAATCTTAGGTTGTTTCTGTGTTCTTCTCTCACTACAAAGCAGTGAAACATGTGCTGAACATCAGCAGTAACAGCAACCATCTCTCTCTCCTGAAACGTATCAGGACTCCCAGTAAGCTGTGTGATAGGTCTGCACCAGACATCAAAACACTGTTGAGGGATACTCCGTCGAACTTTGCGGAGGAATCGAACACACCCCTGATATGCTCAGGTTTCTTGGGATGGTATACTCCAAACAACGGTAAATACCAACATTTTTCTTGTTCTTTTAATGGCGGGGCAACTTCCGCATGGTTGTTGTCTAATATCTTTGACATGAATTCTATAAAATGTTCTCTTTTGAGAGCCTTCCTCCTCAGACTGTTTTCGAGGAATTCTGCTTTTTTAACAGCGTGTTGCCTGTTGTTTGGAAGTCGTTGTCTTGGTGTCCGAAATGGAAATGGAGATATCCAACTGTCTGTGGAGTCTCTTACAAACTGGTTGTCCATTTGTTTCATAAATGTTTTATCTTCATACGACAGTCATGGTTTTTCGTCATCTTTTGTCTTAGCAAATATATCATATTCTGGTATGTGTACTGTTTTTTTTTAAACAAGCGGGATCTGGTTCCCGTACACAAATTTAACTTACACATGGTCTTAGTGTCGTAAGTTGGCCAGATGGTAAGACAAAAGTTTTCTTCACAGATAATTCTGGAGTTGCATGTTGATAGTCCAGACAGATTTCTCCGATGACTACCCAGCCCAGTCTTAATTTCTGGGCAAAGGGTGATCCAGGTGGTCCATATCTATAATCTAGGACATGGTGGACTTCGGGAAGGTCTCTTCCTATGAGCAGCATTATCTTCCTGCTATCTTTGATTTGCGGGATTCTTCCAGCTATGTCTTTCATATGTGGAAAGTGTACGGCAGAATCTGGTTACGGGATTTCGTCTCTGCTGCTTGGAATAAAAATCACATTCTACCAAAACTGGCAGTTCTAACTCTTCATGTCCATGTAAAGATTTGACTATAAATCCTTTCGCTCTCCTGCCATTGGTGGCAATACGACCTAAACAAGTGGTCAGGGTATAATTTTCTGGTTTGTGTTCAATGTTGAAGAATTCAAGAAACTCAGGTGATGCCAGGGACCTATTACTTTGGTCATCAAGAACTGCATACAATTCAATGGTTTTGTCAGAGTTGTCCCTATGATGTACTCTGACAGGGATGATCTTGGCACATGATTTGCATGTGTTGCTTCCACCGATTTCTGTGCAAGACGACTTTACTGTTCTGTCAGTACTGCTGGTATTACTTGCCTCCCCACCGTTTTGTTGTACAGTCTCCCCGACGTGATGTTGTATGTGGCTAACTGAAGATTCTTGCCTGACTTTAACTACATGTAAGGCAGTTGTGTGATTTTTGCTTCCGCAGATGCTGCAGGAAATCTTCGCTTTGTGCTCCTGTGAGTTGTAGACGTGCAACACCTAAAACATGGGTTGTTCAGTTTGAGGATCTCTCTCCGCTGCTCAATTGATTTTGATTTGAATCCTCTACATTCGTCTAATGAATGCCTTGTGTTGTGTATGACGCACCTGTCTGGTGCTCTATTTTCTGTACACTTGGGCAGGGTGCCCCCAATGTCTTGACTGGGCATGTTTGGACGTCTGTCGACATCAGTTTTGTGAGATTGCACCCGGGTTTTGGCCACGGGTGGTCTTCTTCCAGAATACGTTGGAGTTGTTTGCTGTTCTTGTTCATAACAGAACCCGGGATCATTTTTAATTATGCTCATTTCCCGAATGAATCTGGAGAATTCTGTGAATGGCGGAAATGGTACATTACGTGAAAACTTGTAGTTATAAACACTTGTTGTCCATTTTTCTTGGAGTCCATAAGGGAGCTTACTGACAATTGGCCTTATCCAAGATGAAGAGTCGAAATATCTAGCAAGCGACTGGAATTTAGGATTCTGTTTGATGTGTTCTATTTCCGACAATAAATCGGATAACACTGTCCTTGTTTGTTAGTTTTGGGAAGTTCGCCAATCTGTTCATTATTGAAGCTTCCACCATTTCAGGGGATCTATACCTGGTATCTAAGCGATCCCACAACAATCTAGGACATTCAGTGGGGTTCTCACATGACCTCCTTATACTTTCAGCCTGTTTTGAAGACTCAACTTCCAGCCATTTTACTAGGAGATTTAACTGCTGTGAGTCAGGCACTTTGGCTTCATCAATAACTGACTTGAAGCTATTTTTCCACACAAAGTAGGATTCAGCACGGTCGTTGAAATTAGTTAGACCAGATAACAATATTTCCTTATGGAGAAGGAATCTGGTTATATCTGAAGTCTGGTTTACAGTCCTGTCATCCTTCAGGTTTACTGCTTGTGAACTTGGTAGCGGTGTGTCACGTGATAAGTGCTGACGTGGTGGTTCAAATGCTGGTGCATCTCTGTTTAGCTGAAATGTAACAGACTGATATTTACGAGGTGGTCCAGCGTAAGCTGGATTGATATTACTTCTGGTGCTCCATATACTACTGTTGGAGTTGATGTAACTTCCTGTGGTCAGGTAGACCCGTATACTACTGTTGGAGTTGACGTAACTTCCGGTGGCCTGGAGGCCCTATATACTACTGCTGGAGCTGACGTAACTTCCGGTGGTCTGGAGGCCCCATATACTACTGAATAGTTTGTACCTCCTCGTTTCAAACATTGAAGGAGTGTTCTTCAACGTATTGTTAAACCCGTTGTAGCGGGTCTGCTTCATCTATGGGCAACTGACTTCGCTGGTCTTCACTTTCAACTCATGTTTGACTACTATCGTCATCCAGGATCTTAGCCTCAGTTTATGCCATTACAGCATCTCTTCTTGTCTCTAGCAATGTTTGGTCGGCCTTAAACTCGGCTCTCTTCCTAGCTGCTGTTGCTTCTATTTCAGCCTTTTGACGAGTTGTTGTCTCTTCTAACAGGGCTTCCTGTTTTGACAAAGTGACCTGTTTTTTCTGCAAAAGCAAGGCTTGCTTTCAGGGCTTCCGCCTTCGCCTTCTTTCGTTTTAACAGACTGGAAGCGTCTGCACGTGTAGAAGTCCCACCTTGTAAATGGTATTTACTGTTGTGGGACGATGAGCTGCTACTAGGTGCATTTGATGATTTTTTGGGCGTCAGAGCCCTGCTAGCTTCCTGTAAGCTGCACAGGGCATCGTTAATAGCACGTTGGCGGTTATCTGCTATTGTGGAGCTCCTGGTAGTCTTCAGGTAGGTCTTGAAGGTACTTAGTTGTCTTTGGTACCTGCTATTTGCTTTAGCTATATTTTGTTCTAAGTCCTGCGGGGGGATCTTCAGCTTCCTGAAGCAGGGAGTCAAGCATTGTCCACAAATACTCTATGTCTTGACGATGTTTGTCACATGTCTGTAAATATTGTTCTTGTCCTTTCTCTGATAGTGTCAGGACCCTTGTGCCTGGAACTGTTGGAGTGACGTCCTCTGGCATATCTGTCGGATTTGCACTCATAATGATGAACGTTGTCTCTTATCCAGTTGTAGCTGTGTCGCCTGGAACAGGAACGGCGTTACCGTAGTTCGACTGTGTTGCCTTCTGTCCGGGAACAGGAAGAAACGTTGTCCTGTAACTGTGTTGCCTGCAGCAGGAACGGTGCTACCAGTAGTCCAAATGAGGTCTTGAACTCAGACTGGTTCTAGTGTTTTTACTGTACTGAGCCGGACTCGGCGAGCATAACCTAGTTCGTGAGCCCAATTAAAAACATAAACCAAGTGTTGATCTACTATTTTAATTAGCCGGTGAACAAATTGTGGTAAAAACCTGAAAAATACAATAATTAACAATCATACGTTATGTGTCCAAAATAGTGAAAATTTATAGTCCACTTATGCTACCATAACTATGAGTAAAATGTCAACATATTCAAAAACACAATGATTTTCATAAATAAATACAATATGACGTGTGTCTGTGTAATATGATACATAGAGTTCCGGTATAGTCACGGAAGAATACAGTTGAATTGCTGTAACACACGGAATATGTGTTCATTATTATATCTGGATGTATTTAAATGTCGCTAATTGCTTGCCATACATTCTATATTTATATGAATTATGCAACTGAATAACGGTTGTTTATCTTCCTCTTCTAGACGGAAATAATACATAAAAACTTCGAAATACTGTGATGAAAGTTGTAAATATAATTAAAATCAACAGTTGTACGTTTCTGTGTGAGATGAATATTCCGTTAACGTCGATATTTATAGCAAATTATTAAATCAACGTGTACAGCTGATATTTACAATAAACTGTCGTGTAGTTACGTTAAATAGATCCATCTTCATCCAAATATAATGAAAATATAATGTACAACTTACACTGTTATTGAACTAGGTTCTAAGTTCCAAAGTTATTGGACGTGTCACTGACTTGATTTACCCGAGAAAGATGGAGTCGGAAAACGAAAAACCAAGAGGTGTCATTCGGTCCCGGGCATTCGGTGTATTTGGAATTCTTCAAATAATAAACATAAGGATAAATTTAGTTGTAACAATACACTAATTGTGACAATACAGAAACTTATTAAATATTGTGAAAGAAAAACTTGTCAAAACTCTGGTTAAAATTTCTTTTGGATTGTAAAAAATCCATTTAAGTTTTGGATAAATCAAAACCAATAAGAAGACCATTTTCATCTATTGACAGTCATGATTTTACTACACTTTAGGCAACCCTTCTCTATAAATTGAATAAATTCAAATTGGGACAATATATTATATGGTCTTTTAAATTTTCTGGTCTGCAGTTCATTTGATGTTATGAAAAGCAAGAATTCTTCTCTAATGTCAATTACACTAATTATTGCTCTTGGACTTATGATGACACGATTAAGGCACTGATTCATTAGCTTGACAACATCTTGATTCGTTAGTTAACATCGTTTTTTAGCAGGTCATTGGAATTCAGATGGGTAAAACTATGCACTTTGCATTGCAGATTTTTTTTTTTATTTCTGTTACCAACGTGATTTCCTGGAAAAACTACAACATGGTACCATGCAAAACAGTGATCAACTCATTTAAATTTTCCATTATATCAGCAGGCATATCGACGATATACTTACTCTTGACAATCCCAGTTTTTAGACTCTGCCGACCTCATTCACCCTCAAGAACTGAAACATTTTGCAGCAAACATTGACTCTAAATACTTCCATTTTCTCGATCTTACTGTCATTGTTAACTGGTAAAATCAAAAACTAAAATTTATGATAAAAGAGTTGATTTTCATTTTCACTACTACTGATTTCCCTTTTCTTGACGGCGACGTTCATCTAGCGCCATTACACGGGGTGTATTTATCTCAACAAATACGATTCGCACGCGTCTGTTCTACTCTTGTCGACTTTAATGAACGTAAATTACAATAACATCTAAACTTTAACATAAAGTTACAGATTTGATAAATTTTGAGTATTATAGAAGACATGACCATTTGATATATAAATATGGTGTTACTCGTAAACAGCTTATTACTAAGGACATTTCTCACCCTCTTTTATACGTAAATGTTGTTAAAATATGACAAAATATCGATTTTTTACTCGAATATTTCACTTGTGGAGCAAAGCATGAAAATTGACACATATGTTAATCAAACCATACTGTTTCCAAAACAAGCGCTGGCCATCGCGATTTCCGCCATTTTTAAGATCGCCGTAGCCATTTTCAAAATGGCGTACTTTTCAAGAACTGAATTTTCGGTATATGGGCATACATGTCTTTAAGGGTCATTAATTTGCCGAATTTTTACAACTGCAGGCTAGAATGCATTGTAAGTGACGTGAATGATACAATGGCAACTATTCATGTAGACAATTACAACCATTTTTATTATCAACAGTGTCGAACTTGGAGTTTGAGTCTGAATAAAATTTGCTAATATTTGTCATTTTAAAAGTATTTGTTCTATGTTATCAAAATAGTAAATTGCATAAATTTCCAGGGCACACTGGTGGAATTTATTGCCGTTTAACTCGTCATGGGGTTCAGTATATTGAAGCAAAGTCTCCAAAATACATTACGATCCGCCCGTTATCTTTAGGTCGTGATGTCGTATCCGAATTGACGGAGTGTGCCAACGCGGGAGAGCAGAGCTAAGAAGGACGGGGGATTAAGTCTCTCGGATGGTGTGCAGATCGCGCGGGAGTTAAACTGCACTGGATAACGATCGGACTTGGTGTAGGAATTCCCTCTTCGAACCCAGTTGTATCACATACCCTCAAGTGTACTAGTTGTAGGTGGTAAAAGGATAATCCCTCGGCCTACAACTAAATAAGAGTGCCAGCTTAAAAACATATCGTTACAAAGAATTTCATTATCATTGTATTTAATTGCCGTAAGCATACCATTTTGATAAGTTTGTTTGGCCCTTTATTTATTATCATGTCGAAAAGAATTCGAATTTCTTTATTTGCTCAGGAGAAGCAGATCACAGATTGGTCTAAGTGTTTTATATGTCAGGAAGACAAAAATTAAACACTCAAATCACCTTCATCAAGAACTGATCTTGCTAAATCTGGATATCGAACTTTGTCAGCTAATGATACTACGGAGTTTGCCATGATCAATGAAATGATTGTTCCTCTTGATATTCAGAGGATAGATGAAGGCGATGGGATAGAAGCTGCCTTGATAAAGCACTACGCAAAGTACCACGAGTCTTGCAGATTAAAGTTTAATAATACAAAACTGCAAAGAGCCAAACAAAGACATCATCCACAAGTTGATAATATTTCTGACAACCCATCATCAAAATTTACCAGACACAAGTCAACTACACCAACAAAACAATAACAACAATGTCTTGAAGAATTTTCATATGCGAGAAACCAACATGAACCTCATAAAATGATGACAATGAAGATTAATGATAGATTTCACCAGTGCGCAAATAATAGTTTGCAAGACGAGAAAATCTTGGCAAAACTAAGTGCGGGAGATGTAGTAGCACAAGAACTCAAATACCATGGAGCGTGTTTGAAAGCTTTGTACATCAACGAGAGGGCACATCTGAGGAAGTTAGACTCTGAAAATGATAACGACAGAGAGGGCGAAATGAATCAGATCATGTAGTAGAAACTCAACGTGGCAGTACAGGCGGAGTGTTATTCAAATTAGCTGATTTATGCAATTTGTATGAGGAAAGACTGAAGCAGTTTGAGACTACGTCAACACTGAACAGAACTCGTCTCAAAAATAAACTACGTTTAAGTATTCCGGAGCTTAGGGATTTCCACAAGGGTCGAGAGATTCTACTAGTGTTTCTAAAAGATGTAGTTCCAGCACTTATATCCGCAGTTGATTATACAGATGCCTTGCATCTTGCTAAAGCAAGTGAAATTGTTCGTAAAGAAATATTGTCAGCGCCAAAGAAATTTAACGGCCGTTTTGATAGAAATTGTATGGATGAATCAGTCCTACGTTGCTAACATCAACTTGTATCAATGATTAAGCATGGGCCTGATTTTTAAGTCACAATTAGAAAATGGTTTAGTCTAGCAAAACTGTTATATTTCAATTGTCACAGAAAAGGAACAGAGGCAACCAGTGAACACTCAAGACATTCAATTGATCGTGAACCTCCCTTTGCTGAATACGTTGGTCTCCTATTGTACGTTTAAAAAAAGAAAGAGACCGGGTGCTAGAAATATCTACACAGTTAGGGGAGTCTGTTATTAATCAAGATGGTCCTGTCTGTCCGTTAGTTTTACATAAAGGATTATTTACAACATCAGCGGTAGACAACATAGATCTCAATCCTTCCGCGACAACTGCAACAACTTCTTTTCACGGAACAAGATTATCTATTTTTTCAGTATCCAGATGCTTTGCAACTTACGTGTTCACGTTCGGTGGAATTCGATACCCAAAGCCAAAATAAAAATCTATAAGTTTTTACCTGAAAATATACGACCAATAAACAAACAAATCTTAAATCAAAACCAAATCCTCCGCTTGTCACAACACCAGCTACCATATCTGATCATGGTAACCTCGTTCAAAACCTTCGTCTTGAGTATGAATGGCTTCAGTTCGTTAGCTCAATAGATACTTGGATATTCCTGCATGCCAAGCAAGAATGGTTGTCTTCCGATACAGATGTCTTTCTGATAGGTGTGTCTGTGTTCGATCAATTAGGGTTAGATCAGTTATGGATTACCTTTTGGCAAGGGGAATGATTTGAGACGGTTACCAATTCATACCATGGTAGGATACCTAGGCTCAAGATCAAAGGCATTACCTTTCTTCCATGCGTTCATAGGTTGTGATACTGTGTTTGCGTTTGTAGGAAAAGGTAAAAAACGACATGGAAGGCTTGGAATGAGTATGGCAACGCAGCAGTGTCGTTTCGAAATTTAAGCAAATCTTGTGACAACTTGACAGAACATGACATTGATGTGATTGAGGAATTCGTTGTCATCATGTACGATCGGTCAAGCAGTTCGAGGAAGGTTAAGTCTTGATCTTTTGCCCGCAAACAGCGCCCTTGTAATAATATTCCACCATCAAGAGCCGCCCTGTTGAACACATCAGAAGGTATATGCTGCAAGCCGGACACACGTGGGGCCAGTCTCTTGTACAACGAAGTATTTACCGTCAAGCTTGGGATGGACAAAAAATGACGGAGTTTGGGTCCCACACAGGACGTCATTGGCACCTATAACACCATCATGTCAGGGACTGATTAAGTGTCGATATAGAGTCAGTTGTTCAGGCAACTGTAAATGCTTTTTATCGGGATTGTCTTGTACTGCTCTTTGTAGTTGTAACTGTGCTGAAGATTACATATATTGAGTCTTAGTGCCATGATGTATAGTTTGACAAAAAAGCTATGTTTTTTTTTTTATTTCCTCGCGCATGTGCGTTGGTTGTTAGCTTTAGAATTGTACAAAATAATCCACTGTGGCTAATATGAGTTATGCAGAGGTAGATATCTGCCGAATGAATAAATTGTCAATAGAAATCTGACAGACAATAATGCAAATACAAGGTGAAAACAGAAAAAAATGACACCATTTTGAAAATCATGACGGCCATCTTGAAAATGGTGGAAACTTGGGTGGCCAACGATATTTTCTGTTCAGGTACTTGATAACGAACAGCCATTCAAAATTTGGTACTTTGCTCCACATGTGAAATATTTTACCAGCTATTCGCTCCACTAGTTCAATTGGGTTTTGAACCAGATGACGTGAAGATTTTTCAGGTATACTGGCCTCTTACTCATATATCTACTGAAATCCATGACGATTCTTTACCAAACCCTTCGGGAATTTCTGAGTTTGATATTTCTTCCGTAGTGCTACAGTGTTTGACCAGAAGACTAGGCTTCTTGAGCCAGTCGACAGTTTAGCGGCGAACACTCCTTGACCGCTCGTTCTAAATTATGTCTTGTCTTATTCTTTCCTTTTCAAGTTTGGTTCTTGGAGTTAATAGTCTACCTGTATCTAGTTTTATTTGTACGTTTATTATGCTATAACGAAACGGGATAGAGAAAAGAGGAGGTTTGGTTAACCATAAACCGGTTTAACCCTACCGCTAGCTCTTGCAAGTGCCGGTACCAAGTCCAGCTATTACGAATTCCTAACGTTGTCTACGTTTGTTCTTTGTCTTTTTTGACTTTTTTATTTAGTTATTTGTTAACAATGTGTCGATACCGCTGCTGGTGGACTGTTAGTCCCCGAGGACATTCACCAGCCCAGTAGTCAGTACTTCGGTGCTGACCCGAAAGCCGATTCTATTTGGAACCTTTCAATATCTAATTTTTTGTAAATTTTGTTGAAAACTAAGGAGTATCTCCCTCATGCAAAGCTCCGTCCTTAGCTGATTTTGGCTTTACATTTAGATCATATTGGTTATTTGTTCTCTATCAGGTTTTATACATCTTTGAGTTTATGGTCTTCCAAACATTTAGATTTCATTTGCACTGAAGAGACATAATTTGTCGAAATTCGCATATGTAGAAAATAAATTCACAGTAACTTCGGCATTTAGTTATTTGTTACCCCTGGGTCGATGCCGCTGGTGATGGATTGTTAGTTACCGAGAGTATCCACCAGCCCAGTAGTCCGTACTTTGGTGCTGACCCGAAAGCCGATTCTATTTGAAACCTTGCAATATCTATTTTTTTTGTAAATTTTGTGGAAAACTAAGGAGTATCTCCCTCATGCAAAGCTCTGTCCTTAGCTGATTTTGGCTTTACATATAGATCATATTAGTTATTTGTTAACTATCAGTTTTTAAACATCTTTGAGTTTATGGTCTTCAAAACGTTTAGATTTTATCTGCACTGAAGAGACATAATTTGTCGAAATGCGCATGTGCAGAAAATAAATTCACAGTAACTTTGGTATTTAATTATTTTGATTGTTTTTGTTATTCTGGTAGATTGTGGCATGGGATTGTAGTTTTTTGTGGCATGTGATTGTAGTTTTCGGCCATTGTAAGTGTTTCCTGTTATCTTCCCTCCCATTATTTATACGTCAAATAATATAGGGTTATAGAATGGGATTTTTCATATTGGTCCTGAATTCCGAGGACATAATACAGGACCAATGTGAAAAATAACATTCTATGACGCCTTTGTCACATGGCAGAACCAACATAGGGAAATAAATAAAAAGAGGACTGTACATGCAAGTTATCTACGGTTTATCATGTAATTTTACACTTAAATACAAAAAAAATAATTAAATTCGAATGTCATAAATAAAAAAAAAAATATGCCTATTCTAAACACACCCTCTTACTCCACCGTAATTTCAAGTTACCTTTTCGAATACACCGTTCTATTTTGAAATCATCAACGAACCGATCAGTATAATTCTTTACATCAATGCGGACGATTTCAGCTAGTACACAGAACATCTTCATTCGATATAATTATGGTGAGCATATGTTTATTTATGGTTAGAAAAGTCGATGGATTTATTGTTTTTATTTATAGAATGATTTTCAATCCAGATTGCTTAATAATATTTATGTAAAATCAAAGTATTACTTTACGACTATCAGGACATGCAATAAAATTACGAAGAGGACTAGAACATGACAAAAAGTAGCGTTGCGTTTTTTTATTATTATTATATTGAAAATAATAACCAATATAGGAAACGATAACAGTAGCAATACTTAGTGTAATGTGATTTGTTCATCGTATTTGTGGATGGGGACCGAAAAGACGACGAGGAAACCACAAGCCCTTCTTCATCACTGTTTATCCATTTGATTTTGATAAATCCTATTTTAGCTCCTACTTTTTTGAACAATTTTTTTGTCACATATCTTATGGTTTATATAATAAAAATACTTGTTCGTTTATCGCAAAAAGGTGAGATATGGGTTTTTAGGTACTATAATAGTGGAACACGGTGATTAAGGGTGCTAACTAAGGTTTACATTCTATCAAACCTGACACCCAAATGTGTAAAACAATCTCCTCTTTATCCATATTTATAAACGTATTTACAATTTTTGTAGAAAGATGGCAACGTTTCAGTGCAATCAACGCAACAAAACATTGGGAAGTAGCTGTGCCTTTATTGTGCTTTTATTATTAACTCGTCTTATTATGATATCAAGTGGGAACCGGGGGGGGGGGGGGGGGAGTATCTTGGTTTTTTTCTGGTACGGATGTGCCAAATCGATCTCAGAAACATACCCCGAATTTATATACTGATGTACATAAAACACCCAAATTTATATAACAAGACTAAATTCAGGACCCGTATTTATACATGCACCATTGACTTTAACCTGAAATTTCAAAGCATCAAATGCATAAAATATTACACTTTTAAGGACAATAATGAACATGAATAATGTTCCCTCTTAAATTATTGCCATTTTTTGTCTCGCCTGCGACGAATGTCGCGAAGGCGACACAAAGTGACCATAGATTCCATCGTCGTCGGCGTCGTCGGTGTCGTCGTCGTCCACATTTTGTTAACCCAAATGCTAAACTTTTTTTGAACTTCAATAACTTTCTCATATCATGTTCAATATCAATGAAATTTTGACACCATATCCAGTGCAACTACATTATTGCATTCAAAGTTTAATTTTGAAAAAATATTAAAATTTTTCCGTACTTTTACATTACTTGGACTTAGTTTTTTTTTTTAATTTTTGGTTTGCACCATATCTCAACACCTACATGTCATAGACAGATGATGATTGGTAAGTGGTTACATCTTTAGTAGTAACCATCATCCATATCAGAATTATGTCACCTTGACCTATATTTCCCGCATCAATGAATTTGGCTAAATTTTTACTCTAGGTCCATTTATCAAACAAAATTGGGATAAAAGAATTTAATTTGGATGTAGAATTGTTGCATATATAGTCTAAGGATGTGCATTAAGATTTTGGAATTATATTTCGGTTCCAACTTTGGTAAATTTCCTGAAAATGTCCAAGACTAACAATTTCTACATACAATCAAAAATTCTAGCCGTTTTTTTTCATATGATGCATAATTCAGAAAAATAAGAATCCAAAAATTTGGTGCCAACTTTGGTAAATTTCCTGAAACTCTCAAAGACCAGCAATTTTTGGAATTCTTGTTACAAACCATGCTTTTTGGATGCATTTAAGTCAAATATTTTCAAAACAAATATTTTCAATGGTAAGATTTCTAAAATGATTCCAACTTTTTCGATAATTTTGGCCAAAGGAAATATTTTCAATGGCTAGATTTCAAACATTTTTGATTTCAGTTTTGGTAAATTTCCTGATACTCTCAAAGACCTACTTAGCAACCATATTTTAGTAAAGGCCAAATTATAATGACATCGGAGTGAGCAGGCGAGACACTATGTTCCGCGGAATCTTAGCGAATTATTTACCTTGGCGAATTATTTACCTTTTTTCCATTTTTGATACTCAAATTTATATACATTATTTTTTCTATATGCAAATTTATATACATTTGGCTTAAAACACACACCAAAACTTATATATCTCAGGTTAAAAACTATACCCGAATTTTTTGCACATCCCCGTATACCAAAATATGGGAAGTTACCACCCACCAACACCGGTTTCCTAAGATATGATGAACTCTCGCACATTAAAGCCAACAATATATTTTTTTAAACACACATCGAGGTATTAAAAGCAAGACGGATATTTATAGACAGGGGAATATCTTAATTTCCAGAACAGGAACTGGTAACTGTCCCGTAAAAATGTTGAAAAAATATCTGAGAGAAGCTCACATATGGCTCAATTCGGATCAATTTATTTTTCGGATGAGCAAAGCGAAGAAGAAAATAAATATAAATCAGTATCTTACAATGTCTGCTTCTGTAGAAATAATGCATGTTCCCGTCCAAACTTAAGATTTTTCATGTACTTGTTTTTCTCGTTAAGCGCTCTATTCTATTGTCTATAATTTCACCAATATTTGATACCAGTCCTGATACGCATGTAGGACCATACAGAAATTATGAAATCTCATACATAGATGTATAAAAGGTGTTTTCTTCGCATTACTCGGATCGAGAATATGTTCATTCTTGTAGGGTAGGTTATTGGTTCGTGCATGTTCTTCAAAAGTACACAGCCGATTTTAATTCTTAAAAAAGAAGCAGATAGCTGATTAATTTATCTTTAGAATATACGCTTCACTTTTTTTACATTAGACATGTAAACAAACAAATTTCTTTCCTTTTTCGGTTACACACATCCAGATTTGTGTATTTTTCTTCAATCTAGTCCTAGAGTAGTACTTTCCGCATATGTACCAGTCCTCGCGCGATATTTACACCCATGTTGGTTAGGCCAAGTGTTTATTAAATAGTTATGTTAAACTATGCTATCGATTCAGTGACAACAAAATGAACGAAGGACTTGTCAGTCAATTTTTTATGTTTACTTTTCCTTTATCCTCAAATTTATTTTCATGTATTTCTGACTATGGGGAACAGTCTCCAACATTTGTAAATTTGACTTGTGACTGCGTTTTTTCATATATGACGGCGTGGATAAACATTGAGATGTCCGTCAGCCCACAGGAGTCGGAAATTTTATCAATATTTCATTCAAGTTAAAATATGAAGCCCCACACATTAAAGTTTCACGAAGGTAACATGTGTTCGTTTCACTCACTACCTTCGTGAAACTTCAATGTGTGGGGCTTCATATTTTAACTTGAAACGAAGTATTGATAAAATTTCCGACTCCTGTTGTCAGCCACGCAAATAATTCAAGTTCAAATTCAGCGAGTTGTGGTTACCTGAAAAAGTTTTACTTTTCTGATCTTCGTAGCATTTTGTGTTGAAATCTGATTGTTGACATGTTTGAATACTATGATGTTTCATATTAAACATCACTGAACTATCAAAGTATTTTTCAGAAGTCAACAAACCAGCGTTGTCATTGATGTCCTTGAACTTCTGCAAATTCAATGTAGAAATACGGGATCGGATCCGGGAAATGAAACTGAATTTCCGTTTTAAAATAGATCGTAATAAAAATGTACGATTGGTTCACATTGCAGCAGTCTAGCAGGCTATTCACATGGAATTATGTTCTGTTCATGATATTGCCGCCATTTTGTTGAAGATTTAATGAACCGGAAGTCCGTATTGGGCCTGGCCGTATTGGCCCAATAAACCCGTATTGGGCCAGTAAATCCATATTGAGCCAGTAAATCCGTATTGGGCTTGTTTGGCCGTATTTGATCACTAAACCTATCTATATTTGCTCTAATCATTTTGTATTGCATAGACAATTTTAATCATATTTTACATAAATATTTAATAAACTGGTTTAATGTTAAGTTTATCAAATATATAGCTTTTATATTAATTAAGTCTAATAGTACTTGTCTTTAGAACTGCAATGATTATCAAAATATATATTTAAGGTACACTTGGGGATGAGCGTGAAAGTGTTTTTGTCACAAAAGGATCGACTGTCATTCTAAAATGTCATGCTAATTCCGATGAAGGGGCAATTTGGAGGACAAAATACATCAGTTTAACAGATGGCCCTGCTATAAATCCTGATCTGCAGCATTCGACCAGATTTAAGCTTTTAATCGACAACAGCGCAATGAAATATGATCTTCAAGTAATAAATGTTTCATTGTCTGATATTGGAGATTACCAGTGTGTGTACAAATGGAACAACAGTGTGCATTATAAGAACGTGAAGCTTTACTTACAAAGTAAGTAAATGTGAATGAATTATTTTGAAACTTAAAGGTAACAATACTAAACATCGCCGGATGCTTAAGTTGCTTTCTTTTGAATCCAGGAATATTATAAGAAGGAATACAAAACGTTCAATTTGTCCTTTTTTTAAATCTTGTGACAAAATTACGATCTCAAAATTTCTATGGCAAGTTATATATAACTTCTGCTTTCTATGGAGGATTTTTATAGATGTTATCACGATTGGCAGGAGTAATCTCTGCAAGTACAGCGGGTATCCTTGTAGTGATCACTGATATCAGTATAACCTCTTTCATTTTGGTATATATTTACTCCGTTGACACATTTGAGAAGCAGGTCAGTACTAAAATAAATTAAAACATTCTTTTGAAATGTTATTCTCTTGGCGAAGGGGGAGTACTTATCTTAGTTCTTCGGACCTCGCATTATGATCCTAATTAGGGACGGGAATTATGTACCTAAATAAATATATTAATGGAAAAAAAGGTATTATATCCAACCCCATACTTGTACTTATCAGCTGTCTGGTAGTGGGAGAGCAGGGAAGATAACCTTCCCCGCCCTCCTAATACACAGAAACTACTGTTTCAATACTTCTACTATTAAAATTGGATATAATATTTCAAAAAAAAATGGGTTTACAATAGGATCTTGTGCTAGGAGCCGTATAGTAAAGGGGACCTTTTTTACGCAATCCAAAATCTGTTCTTTTTTTAAAACAGAATTTTAAAGCTGTTTAACATGATTTTATGTAGGCCAAATATACATGTATTACTGTATACAACTAATCTGCACTTACGAACACGAAAGATATATTTAATGACTGTCCTAAAGATGATTGAACAATTTAACTTGATCAAACATTCGATTCTTAATAAGTGTGTATAATAAACTCGCCATACAACTTGTTCACTGTAAAACAAAAAAAGATATTTTTGACAATAGTAAGAATATTTACCGATACATAACGTGCAAAGGCGCAATTACTGTTATAGTAAGTCGCCTACCAAATCATTTGAAGAAGTAATCACGATTTGACAGATTTGTTTAATGTTTCTATAAAGCAAACGCGGATAGACAATTTTCAGCAGATTCAGAGAATACTGTTTTTCTAACATAAACCGAATAAAGTTTAACACCCAAATCTTTATTGGAAGCATGATGGGTTTCTTGTGAGAAACAGGCTCGTCCAACCCTTCCCAAGCACTGATGAAACCCCAGTTTGGTTGGAGTAATTGTATTAGTCTTTCAATTTATGTTGAGTCCGTTTCTAAATTTTTGGTTCGTTTCCACTGTTTTCTCTTTGTTTTATGTGTCCTGTATCTATTGTTTTCACTCGTGTTGCCTTCCTATTGCCATTTTATGGTCAAAGGTTGCCTCAAATAACTTAAATGACAAAAGGTTTCATGATCCAGATTGATAATAGACATCAATAATGTATGGCCCAATGTGTCAGGGGAGACAATCTTTGAATGCATTTCACATAAGGTTCTATGTAAAACAATGTGGAAATCAAAGGACTATTTGGTACCAATAGGAAAAGAAGTTTCAGAGGAAAAGATCTTTGAATGTTCTTTTTTCCATGGGGTCCAATGTTAAACTTAGTTCTCCACTGGCGGCCATCTAAGGTAGAATGCAGACTTGCCGTATAAATTTTTCAGAAACAGCTGATGAAGGACAGTTGTGACAAGTTTTTGTTCCAATTAGCCAAGTATTTTAAGAGGAGACGATCTTTGAACGTATTTTCCCTAAGGGTCGAATGTTAAACTAAGTTCCACACAGGCGGTCATCTTGGAATGCAGACTTTTCATAAATATTTTTTAATAGGGCTACCCGAGGACTATGATGACCATGTTTGATTCCAATTAACAAAGTAGTATCAGAGAGGAAGGTTTTTGAATGTGTTTTCCAATACGGTTCAATGTTTAACCAAGATCTCTATTGGTGGCCATATTGGATCTAATAGGAACTTGCCAGACATATTTTTTCAAAAGGACTTAATTCATGACAGTTCGACCAAGATGGTTTCAATTGACCAAGTTGTCTCAGAGGAGAAGATCTTTGCATGTATTTACCAATAGGACTAACGTTAAAAAAGCTAACGGCCATCTTTGATTGCAGAATTCTCAGACATATTTTTATAAGAGGACCACTCAAGGACTACGATGACCAAGTTGTACTACATGTGAATATATGACTTTTAAAAGTACAATAACTACGTTAAAGGTTGTCCATTACCAGGATCTGCAACAAAAGGATGACTGTCGTCAAACCTATCAAGAAATCATTTTTTTTTTCTCGTATAGATGTTTAACTACAGAAATCATGTCGTTTATTTTTGGTGGGGGAAAGCAGTTGCTTCTCAACATATTTTTTTCAGTTGTATAAAAACAGTAGATCATGAGATGTTGTCTCTTTTCATACAAACAGAGATTCATTGCGTGGTCATCTCGATGCCCCACTGAACCTCTTTTCTTTGATTGCAGTCGGAGATAGCCTGAAAAATTACTGTGAGGAAGCTTACTCAAGCGCGCGGCAGGAAACGGATGTGGATTCTCCTTGGACTGCTATCCTCGAGTAGCCTCACCCATTGCCATAGCATTCAAACTATTTATTTCTCTACTCTTTATACAACCTTGCCACACAATAAACTGAAAACGACAATTGTAGATCGAATATATCAAGGTTTATGCACTAAAACTGGAGAACGTATACACATCTTTTTAGCATTAGGGAAAGAAAAAACATATTTTGGTAAGAACCACACTGATTCAAACAGGAAGTACACTGAGACTGACATAATGTTAGAATTTTGATCGACAATATTTTTGTTGAAGGTCGCGTTTTCCAACAGACAATAGGAATTCCGATAGGAACTTTCTGTGCGTCCCTTTTAACTACCTTTTCCAGTATTCATATGAAGCAAAGTGTTTACAAGGGCTTACACAAAGAAAACAAAAACATTTAGCCCACTCCTTTAATTTTGCTTCCGATATATAGACGATGTACTTTTTCTAAATAATAGAATATTTACATCAGATCTATTCCAATGAGCTTGAAATTAAAGAAACTTCTGACATAATTTCTTCAGCTTCGTACCTAAGTCTTTTGTTGTTTTTTGACGGAGATGGACGTTTGAAATCTCAGCTATATGACGAACGTGATGATTTTAGCTTCCCAATTGTGAACTACCCCTTTCTTAGGAGCAATATACCAACCTCTCCAGTTTACGGAGTGTACATTTCAGTTGATTCGGTACTGTCGGTCATGTAGTTTGTACATTGATTTTTTTAAAAGAGCAAAAACACTGGCCCAACAGCTGTTAAGCCAGGGATTTGTTTCATCCCTCTAGAAATCCTATGGCCATCACCATAACATCACTGAAAGATATAACGTGTCAGTGTATAAAACGAAAGCGGTCATTTTCAAGTAGATGCACGTCTTCCGGGTTTAACTATACTGATTTTGACTTCTTCCTAGATTGACACACTTTCAGTGTGACGGGAGCTCTTAACAGAGTAGGATATGCCTACCCTTCCGAAACACCTGATGTTACTCTCAGTGTCATGGAAGTTTACAGTGCCCTTTTTATTGTTTTTACTTCTGTGTTTTGTAGCTGTGTGACATAATTGTGTTCTTTTTGTGTGTGTTCTCGTTTTTGACATGACCTTGGAATTTTTGTAAATACCAATTCTTTGCTCTTTGGGTATTTTTTGTCACTGTTTTCCTCTTTAGATATCTTAAACAATGACATGTAACCACATTTTTAACCAACGACATTATAATCTTAGTCGGTGTGACAAAGAACTGAATCGTTTAGTTACAATTAACATCACAATGAAAGAAAATGAAATGTTTTCATATATGATGCATGAAGAAAAACAAACGTAAAACTGTATTAAAACCTGTTTCAAATTTTAAACCAAAGGTTAAAGTCGAAACATCGTAGTTTTATCCATATCTTTATTTGATATCACTGATTATTCGGATTTCGTTATGTTTTATGTAATTTAAACATTTTTTTAAAATTTGTATTTCCTATGTCTGGCTTCTAGTGCTGCTGATGAGGAATTAATTTTCGAAATGGCCATACAGCTCATTAAAATTAATTGCAGTTGAAGCTAAAATATGTGTTATGGTGACTAAATACCGTCTCATGTTCATTTACTCCGTATCCTTCCGAAATATTCATTAACATTTCAAGTTAAATAGTATCGGTAAGAAGTTGTAGCATTCGACCGATAAGTTGTCGAAATGCGCATATGCAGAATTTAAATTTACAGTAACTTCGGTATTTAGTTACGTTAGAAAATAATAGCCCTAAAATCGTAACACTAGCGGATAAAATTTGTAGCATCTATCCTTCAGGTGTTTTGTTTCTAATCAATAATAAATTTAACAGGTGATAAAACTTATAATGTTGTAACTAATAATAGATATTCTAGTTTTGTAGCACGAATGGGAATAGTATATACTTCTTATTCTACAGATGAACAAGATTTATTAAAATGTACGTTTTATCAATGATATCAAAAATTATATAATATATAGATTTTGATTTTTGTAGTACCATAATTACGCATTGAGATAAATAATTTCTATTGGCTTACCAAAATGTCCTTCTCAAATTTAAACATTGTCTTGTGTGACCATTGCTCAGTGTATATTTTTATATCTTCATAAAAGTACCCTTGAAATTTCAGTATGATAATTTGTCTACCAAAGCATCACAAAAATGGATATTATCTATACTATTTTCCTTTCAAAACTCTACAAGCAAGAGAGCTAAATTCCATCAAATAGTATTTCATAAATTCATAAATTAGTTAACAATACTAATGTAAAAAAGACGATTAATATTTAAGATACGACTATATGGGCAGTTTATATAGATACAAAAATGTAATAGTTTGATACTATTCTTTGTGCCGACGCTGTCTAAGATTTTGTTTTCATTATTTAGTTAATCTTATGCAGTGTGACAATTTTCTTTAAGATCTCCATAAACAGCTATATGCGTACATACACATATTTAAGAAACAACCTAAAGAACACACATCACGTGTATTAATGTGTGCTTTTGTTTTTGAAGATTTCATTTCATACAGGAAAACCGACAAAGCTAAATTGTCGAACTTTCTGTGTTGATTGTTGCAAAACTTTTATTGCTTGTTATATTGTTTCATTGGCATCAACACTAAATAGTGTGTTTTTACTCATAGGCCAGGATAGAGTACTGTTTTTTTACCTTTAAGGAGCGTCTGATGATACATTCAGTAGTAGTGGGGTCCATTTTTCTAGTTTTGTTCTCTTTCCTGTTCATTTTTGTTTATCCGTTTTGTCTTTGTCATGTTGTCTGAATTTGCGTATATTTGATTTACTGATTTCAGAATTTCCTTCCTTCTCTCTTATTGCTTCGGTATTCGTTTGCCGAAGTATTTGCAAATGTAAAGATTTCATTAAATGATCCATTTGAAAGAAAAAAAAAACAAAAACAAAAACAAAAACAAAAAACAAAAACAAAAAAAAACAACGTTTTCTAGCGTCTGTCACATCTGGTATATTCATTTTCTCATTTTCAGAACTATCATACAGAAATCTACCATTGATTGTACCGTTAGAAATTACACACAATTATTTTCGTGTAAATTGACAAATATATAATTTAGTACTTCGGAAGCGTATTTGTGTCATTTTAACATATTTAATTTTCATATACTTAAATATCTAAAGTTTTTCTGTTAAAATTTATACCTTAATCTGTAGACTTACACTTAAATACGGAAGCGTATAATTGCATTTTAGCATAATTAATTTTTCATTTTTGATACCTGAATCTTTAAAATTTATACTTTTTTCTGTAACATTTATACTTTTTTTTCTGTAATGTCTACACATTAATCTGTTAAATATTTTACGAAATGATATGGAGTAAATGAACATGAGACCATAACACATATGTTTACTCAAACTGCAATAATTTTAATGAGCTGTATGGCCATTTCGGAAATTTATTCTTCATCAGCAGCACTAGAACCCAAACAAAAAAATCTATATTTTAATATGTAAAATTTACCCTTTAATCTGTAATAGTTATACTTTTTCTGTCAAATTTATACTTTAATTTGTGAAATTTACTATAAAATCTGTAAAATTTATGCTCTATTTAATTTCGGAAAAAAAACGAGATACGACGTGCTTACAACGACATACCTCAATCGTTTTATCTACATACTTTGCTCTATATCGGGATAATATGTCGTTGAACTAGAAACACTATGTGTATTAACATATAAAATATACCATTGCAGTATTGAAAAGAGAGCACATACGCTATGTCTCTTTCCCTTGCTAGGGCCATTTCTGTACAATAAAGTGAGAACCGTCAGTCGAAAACGAACAATCCAAGGACAATGATAACATCGGAAAAACAAATAAACAAGGATATAACATGAGCACGGCACAGAAAAGAAGAATGAAGACACGCACATATACAAAAATAAACAATACGGACCAAATAAAAAAAAAATGGATGAGATAAGGTGCACCGGTAGAGTAAGCATCTCCTGCTTTTTATAAGACACTAGTCGTGTTGAACATGTCAACTCCGGTAGAGGAAAATCAATCTTTAGTGGAAAAGAAAAAGATCTTTTGTCATCTGGGAAACAGACATCCCAAAGCGGTCCACAAGATGGTGATGTAAGCCGTATATCCTTAATTTCGAGCTCTTTTGGATAGATAAGATGAAGAAAATCACCAAAGCAAGGGTTGTTTAGTGAGAGAATATCATCTTTATAACGAAAGCTGAAATCAAAGGATTGGCCATTTTTTTATCTTTATTTTGAAGAGGCCCTTCGATGAATTCAGCCTCATGTGAGTGAAGAAGCAGATCGGTTCAAAGAGGTGCACAGTTTGTGCCCATTGGAATTCCGATTGTCTGTTGAAAAAAAAGTCCCCCATATAGGACAAATGTATTGTTGATAAGAAACTCTTATATTTTAATCACCTCTGTATATTTTTCTGTGATTCTGAGTCGTATTTCACAAAGCTTTCTTGTTCTTTGCCTAAAACAATGTACTTATATCTTCCATTATAACAATGGGTGAAGAATATAGGCACATAGTTTGAATGTTATGATTTATTAAAATGTGGAGTCCGTATATATGACCAAATGTCAGAAATCGACGATTACAACTACATTAAAATATAATGTGAATGTAAAACAAGAAGAATAAGTATTGAGCAATAACACTGAGGTCAAGATAACATGTCAGTCGTCAGGTTGACACCATCCACTAAGAAGTAACAGCTGACAAAATGTTAAGTATTGTTGCTACAATTACCAAGAAATGAACATGAATGTTAAAAAAATACAATGTACCTGGACCATAAAATAAATGTTAGTGTTACTTATTACTAACTGTCAGACTGGCATGTACCTACTACGAATGCAGCATAAACCTAATAAGGAGAGCATATGTGTAACAATTGACGAGAAAAGAACCCAAATGTGAAAAATAGCAATTTCACTGGAACATGAATTTAGGGTCAAACTATTGACTAATATCAGACAATTATTTTCCAAAAAAGATGAAACAAGAACCTAATATGGAGAGTAAAGGTTTTCACAATTGCTGGAAAATGAACATAATTGTAAAAATCTAAGCAAAGGCAATCCATGAAATTGAGGTTAAGGTTACTTGACAGGTACCCATAAACCTATTCAACCCTACCGCTGGCTTTTGCTAGTGCCGGGATCAAGTCCGGCTGCCCCAAATTCCTTTTGTTGTTTACGTTAGTCTTTTGTTTTATTTTTGTTTTTCCTGTGTACTTCCCTGGCCGATTATGGCATGTGATTATAATTTTCAGCCATTGTAGATGTTTCCTGTTGTCCCTTCTATTTTATTTCATCAGACTACCATGTTCCATCTGAGAGGTAGCAATTAAAATCATATGGAGAGTGTATGTGTTTTTCTTATTGCTTAGAAATGGACATGAATGTGAGAAATCAACAAATTCACTGAACCATGAAATTTAGGTCAAAGTTACTGAACGAGAAACAGACTGGCATATTCTAAGTAATAAGTAGCATTACACCAAATATGGTATTTCCTATACATTACAATAGTCCAGAAATTGACTTGAATGTAAAATTATGTTGCAAAATTTACAAAGTCACTGAACCTTGAAAATGAGGTCGAGATCAATTGTCAATATACTTCGGCAAACGAATACCGAAGCAAACATAATGAATTCTTTTGTGACAACTTTTGGATTATGGCTTTCCATATTATTTGATATTAATGCTGCTGATGAGAGGTAACTCCTTGAAACACGTGTACAGCATAACGAAATTTACAGTTTTTATGCAACATCGGTATTTTTTGTATTCCAATATAACAGCAATTCATATACAACACAGTTGAGACAGCATGGCAAAGACAACACAAATATACAAAATTGAACAAGATCCCCACTAATGCACTAGCAGTGTGAACCCAAACAAAAAATTAGGTATCATTAGGTGCTCCGAAAGGATAAGCATGATCTGCTCTATGCTTGGAACTCGTCACACTGTCAATGAGAAGTCCAGATTTGTCACAGTTGGTATTTGTCAGTCAAGAAATGAACTCTGGATCTCCGCAAAGATATCTATTCTCATATTCTGAAATAGAAACATTATAACGATCTGTCCAATCATGCATGTGTATTACTGTTTTAATGGCAGTTGCAACTGTGACTGAACATACTCTTGATGTATTTTTGAGACAGTAATTTTGCTCTGTTGACGAAATCGCTGTACAAACTACAGGCAAGGCAATAGTGAATTAGTTGTGAAATGAAGAAGCGATATGCCGGAGATGTGGGAATGTTATTGCTCAAAACGGAATGTTCACTATTGGAAAATCGGAATGATCACGCTTGTCGTAAACTTCTGTTTTCAAACAAGTGTGAGACTGGCATGTACCAACAAGATACATCAAATACACTAAATGTGATGAATCTATCTATTCATTACAAATCCCGAGGAAAACTATGTTCCATTTTTATGGAGTCACTGAACCGTAAAAGCTATATCAATATGAAAAAGAAAGGAAATTGGGTAAATGTCGAAGTCATATGAAAGCATGCTAAACATTTCTAACTATAAGCTACAGATGGGTGCAGATGCAACGTTCCGAAAAGTGCACTTAAAGTGAACTTGAAGTTCACTTTTCAAGTCCACTCCGCGTTCTTTTAGCTGTCGCGAAGTTCACTTTTTTGGAATAGGTAGCTATTCCAAGACGGGTATAATCGCTTTCACTAGTGAACTTCAAGTGCACTTGAAAGCTGTCGCGAGGATCACTATTTAAAACGAGGTTATCTTATATATATATATATATAGTTAAATCGCATTTTAAGCGATAGCTTAGGTAATAAAAATATATTTCCACGTAACGTTCTTTTGGATAAGCCAACGCGAAAAAAATATCAATGCAGTTATAAAAAAAATTTTTAAATATAAAACGTGTCAGATGATATTTTCCCGCTACAAAACTGAAAACAGACGTGTAGAATTATGAGAACGTGTATTCCAGTCAGACAACAGTTCGAAATTCAACACTTCATAATTTGATTGAATATACATTAGAGGCTAATTATGTACATCGGTTTAGGAAAATATACCATATATTTTCATTGAGAATATTCAAAACCTCGTAAATTGTGATGAAAATATGTCATAAGTTAGGGAATTTCAGGTGAGATTATGTGATAAGGTCAATATGTTCCATCTAAATCAGGTACTATTTAGCATTTGACATATCTACATTGATGTGTAATTTACTACTTTTTAAATGAAAATAAAGAATTTACCGTATTCACCCCAATATATGACAAGGTATACTTGTCCGTATTATATATGATTAGGTTACTTTTCTGCTAAAAATATGTGACGAGGTATATATTTTTTTAGATTCGTAATATATGATAAGGGTGGGGGTCTTGATATGCCAGCAGCTCACCCCTGGCAAAAACATATGGATCGAGTGACCCCNCCCCCCCCCCCCCCCCCTCCCCGAGTTCGAAACACAGCTTGTAGTTCCGTTTCCCGAAATGCCGTATTTTTGCCGATTTTCTGTTCAAAAGACGAGGGGAATGTTTTACAAAGACTTTTAAAAGAGGTCACTTTTTCCGTTCAAGGATCAATTTTCAATGCTTGACACCCTTTTCCCGTTTTTAATTATGTAAGTTTTTCAACGCAATTTTATTTCCACAATCCCGTTTCCCTCTCGCTTGAAAAGGCAAGTTGCATGCACATCCCGCGTATACCCCATTAACGCAATCTTTATAAATGACAAAAAGTCAGGTTTTCATTATGTGATTTATACTAAATCTTTACAAATGACCAAAATAAATCATTTTTTAAAAATATTTTATTTTATCATATCCTTTTGAAATAGATATATATGTTGTGATCTGGGACTAATAACAACGGCAGTAGAAAACCGAAGGAACAAAGTAGTGAAATTTACAAAAATCTAAGTCCAAAGACACGGCAAAAACGAGAACACAGAAAACAATGACGTTAGACACAAAAAACAATGACGTTAAGCAGATACAAAGCACAGAAACAGAAATTACAACATACATTCAAAACAAAGGCACACACAGTGTTATTTATGTTATATTAGTCCAAGTTGTGATATAGCTTTTTGTAAATCTTTACATAAATATGTTTGAAAAGTCAGGTTTATACTAAATCTTTACAAATGGCCAAAATAATTCATTTTTTGAAATATTTTACTTTATCATACCATTTCCAAGAAGTTTTATATATCGCGATAGAACTTTTTGTAAATCTTTACATAACTATGTTTGAAAAGTCAGGTTTTCATTGTGCGGTTTATACTCAATCTTTACAAATGACCAAAATAATTCATTTTTCAAAAATATTTTACTTACTATATCCTTTCCAAGAAGTTTTATATGTCGCGATAGAACTTTTTGTAGATCTTTATATAAATATTAATGAAAAGTCAGGTTTTCATTATGCGGTTTATACTAAATCTTTACAAATGACCAAAATAATTAATTTTTTAAAAATAATTTGCTTTATCATATACTTAGACTAAATAAAAGCTAATTTTCACCCTAAAATAAATTATGTGTTTGATAATGAAAATCACTGAAACGACGGGTTTAAAAGCTGTGATTTTACAGTTAGAGCGCTGATAAAGCTTTATCACGCTTACTTCCGGAATTTATTACATGCTTCTTCGTCAATTCTCGGAAGCTTTATCACATGCTACTTCGGGCGTCTCCTTGAAATATTTTGACGTCACAGTATTAATCCTTCTATGACGTCACGGATTGAACCAATTAAGCCGAAGTTTAATCCGTTCATCACGTCGTCCCTTTAACTAAGAATTCGCTTTTTATGGAAGTTTTTTTTGCTGATATAAAAAACAAACTTACTTATTATATAGTAAGTATAGTAAACATTTCTGCGCTATCAAGATATTTTATCAGTCATTTTTTAAATTAATAAAGCTAATAATGATTCTAAGAATTGCCCTTTTCTGGATCTAACTATCATCGTTGACTCTGGTAAAATAAAAACTAAAATTTACGATAAAAGGGATGATTTTGATTTCAGTATTACTAATTTCCCTTTTCTTGACAGCGACGTTCCTCTAGCCCCATCCTATGGAGTTTATATTTCTCAACTGGTACGATTCGCACGCGTTTGTTCTGCTCTTGACGACTTCAATGAACGTAACCTTACTATTACTTCAAAACTTTTGCAGCAAGGTTACAGATTTCATAAATTGTTAAATACATTTAAAAAGTTTTATCGAAGATATGAGCATCTGACTTCTAAATATAATGTCACTCGCAAACAGCTTATTTCTAAGGGCATTTCCCATCCTCGATTTTACGGAAATGTTGTTAAAAAATGCCAGAAACTGATTAAAAATCCAGAAAAACTGGGACGTAACTTACATTCTTTACGCAATAGGGGATATCGACAGGATATTCTGCACGTGTCCGTTAAATTAGCTTTGGGATCCAGTGACCTGAGGATTTTACACACATACTGGCCTCTCACTGATACTGCCGATGTCTACTGAAATACATGACGATTCTTTACCAAACCCATTGGGAGTTTTGAATTTGATTTTCCTTCCGTAGTGCGACAGTGTTTTACCAGCAGACTAGGCTCCTTGAGCTAGCCGGCAGTATAGCGGCGAGCACTCTTTGACCCATCTTTCAAAATTACGTTTTGTCCCCCATTTTTCTTTTCTAGATTGTGGTCATGGAGTTAGTAGTCTACCTGTATGGGTTTTATTCGTATGTTTATTCTACGATAGGGAAACGGGACAGAGAAAGGGGAGGTTTGGGTACCCATAAACCGGTTTAACCCTACCGCTGGCTTTTGCTAGTGCCGGTACCAAGTCCGGCTGTCCCGAGTTCCTATCGTTGTTTATGTTTGTCTTTTGTATTTTTATTGTGGGTTTTTTTCTTGTGCAGTTCCTATTTACTTTCTGGCATGTGGCTATGTTTTTCGGCCATTGTAGGTGTTTCCTGTTATCTTTTTTATTTCTATTTTACGTTGTCGGGAGATATCCCATTTATACTGCGCTGCGAAACATACTCCGTAAACATCGCATTTCTATATACCCGATTCTCAAGGTCTTCAAAAAAAATTATATATTTTAGGACAATGTACATTTCTGCGCTATCAAGATATTTTTATCAGTCATTTTTTAATTACAGTTGAAGTATATGATAAAAACATCATTACATGTCATTTTTCATATCACGTCCTTCATCAGCCCTGGGTCATATATCATCCCTCAAGCCTGACGGCTCTATGCCATGCAATAATCAATATTTATCACATCCTTTCAAAGAAGTTTATATAAGGTAATTTTGGGAAAAATACATATAAATGTTTGTCGCGACAATTGAAATAAGCACCAACATATAATGTCTCCCACTTTTGGATTCATTTTTCACAAAAGATACATCAATTTGGTATCGCGAGAAAGGAAAATAGTTTAAATGCAAAATATTGCAGTCTTATAAGGTAATTTTGGGGAAAAAATATATATAAATGTTGTGTTGCAACAACTGAAATAAGCACCGACATATAATATCTTCCACTTTTGAGATCATTTTTAACAAAAGATGTAGATTTGGTATCGCGAGAAAGGAAAAAGGCTAAAATGCAAAATATTTCAATCTCACAAGGTAAATGTCGTGTCTCGACAATTGAAATAAGCACCGACATATAATATCTCCTGATTCTGAGGTCATTTTGACAAAAGATGTATAAATTCAGTATCGCAAGAAAGGAAAAAAGCTAAAATGCAAATACATGTATTTCAATCTTACAAGGTAAATGTTGTGTCATGACAATTGAAATAAGCACCAACATATAATATCTCCCACTTTTGAGGTCATTTTTTTTTTGACAAAAAATGTATAAGTTTGGTATCGCGAGAAAGGAAAAAAAGCTAAAATGCAAATATTTCCATCTTATAATAAAAGTAATTTTTCAGAAAAATATATATAAATGTTGTGTCTCAACAATTGAAATTAGCACCAACATACATCTCCCACTTTTGAGGGGTTTTTTTGACAAAAGATGCATAAATTTGGTATCACGAGAAAGGAAAAAGCTAAAATGTAAAATATTTCAGTGTTATTAGGTTATTTTGGGAAAAATACATATAAATGTTGTGTCGCGACAATTGAAATACATATCAACATATAATATCTCCCACTTTTGAGGTCATTTTTGACAAAAGATGTATAAATTTGGTATCGCGAGAAAGGAAAAAAGGTAAAATGCAAAATATTTCCATCTTATAATAAAAGTAATTTTTCGGAAAAATATATATAAATGTTGTGTCTCAACAATTGAAATTAGTACCAACAAAAATCTCCAACTTTTGTATATTTTTTTTTTTTTGACAAAAGATGCATAAATTTGGTATCGAGAGAAAGGAAAAAAGCTAAAATGCAAAATATTTATTTATTAGGTAATTTTGGGAAAAATACATATAAATGTTGTGTCGCAACAATTGAAATAAGCACCAACATATTATCTCCCACTTTTGGATTCATTTTTGACAAAGGATGCATAAAGTTGGTTTTGCGAGAAAGGAAAATAGCTAAAATGCAAAATATTTCAATGTTATAAGGTAATTTCGGGAAAAATACATATAAATGTTGTGTCGCAATTAACAATTGAAATAGGCACCAATATATAATATTCCCCACCTCTGGGGTCATTTTTGACAAAAGATGTATAAATTTGGTATTGCGAAAAAAGGAAAAAAGCTAAAATACAAAATCTTTTTTTTTATATGGTATTTTTTGGCAAAATTACATATAAATGTTGTGTCGCAACAATTGAAATAAGCACCAACATAAAATCTCCCATTTTTGAGATGATTTTTTTAACAAAAGATGTAGGTTTGGTATCGAAAAAAAGGAAAAAAGCTAAAATGCAAAATATTTCAATCTAACAAGGTAAATGTCGTGTCTCGACAACTGAAATAAGAACCGACATATAATATCTTCTGATTCTGCGGTCATTTTGACAAAAGATGTATAAATTCAGTATCGCAAGAAAGGAAAAAAGCTAAAATACAAATACATGTATTTCAATCTAACATGGTAAATGTTGTGTCATGACAATTGAAATAAGCACTGGCAAATAATAACTCCCATTTTTGAGGTCATTTTGGACAAACGATGCATAAATTTGGTATCGCGAGAAAGGAAAAACGCTAATATTTCAGTCTTAGTAGGTGATTTTGGGAAAAATACATATAAATGTGTCGCGACAATTGAAATAAGCACCAACATATAATATCTCCCACTTTTGAGGTCATTTTTGACAAAAGATGTATAAATTTGGTACCGCGAGAAAGGAAAAAAAGCTAAAATCCAAAATATTTCCATCTTATAATAAAAGTAATTTTTCGGAAACATATATATAGATGTTGTGTCTCTTTAATTGAAATTAGCACCAACATACATCTGCCACTTTTGTTTTTTTGTTTTTTTGTTTTTGTTTTTGTTTTTGTTTTTTTTTTTTTTTTTTTTTTTTGACAAAAGATGCATACATTTGGTATCGCGAAAAAGGAAAAAAGTTAAAATGCAAAATATTTTAGTCTTTTTAGGTAATTTTGGGAACATATAAATGTTGTGTCGCGACAATTGAAATAAGCACCAACATATAACATCTCCCTCTTTTGGATTCATTTTCGACAAAGGATGCATAAATTTGGTATCGCGAGAAAGGAAAATAGATAAATATGCAAAATATTTCAATGTTATAAGGTAATTTCGGAAAAAATACATATAAATGTTTTGTCGCAATTAACAATTGAAATAAGCACCAACATATAATATTTCCCACTTCTGAGGTCATTTTTGACAAAAGATGTATAAATTTGGTATCGCGAAAAAAGGAAAAAAGCTAAAATGCAAAATATTTCAATCTTATATGGTATTTTTAAAAAAAAATACATATAAATGTTGTGTCGCAGCAATTGAAATAAGCACCAACATATAATATCTCCCACTTTTGAGTACATTTTTGACAAAAGATGTATAAATTTGGTACATGTATTGCGAGAAAGGAAAAAAGCTAAAATACAAAACATTTCAATCTTATAAGGTCATTTTGGGAAAAATACATATAAATGTTGTGTCATGACAATTGAAATAAGCACCATCATATAATATCTCCCACTTTTGAGGTCATTTTTGACAAGAGATGTATAATTAATTAAATTTGGTATCGCGAGAAAGGAAAAAAGCTAAAATGCAAAATATTTCAATCTTATAAGGTATTTTTGGGAAAAATACATATAAATGTTGTGTTGCAACAATTGAAATTAGAACCAACATATAATATTTCCCACTTTTGGAGTCATTTTTGACAAAAGATGTTTAAATTAGGTATCGCGAGAAAGGAAAGAAGCTAAAATGCAAAATATTTAAATCTAATAAGGTAATTTTGGGAAAAATAAATATAAAAGTTGTGTCGCGACAATTGAAATAAGCACCAACATATAATATCTCCCACTTTTGAGTACATGTATAAATTTGGTATCGCGAAAGGGAGAAAAAAGCTAAAATGCAAAGTATATTTCAATCTAATAAGGTAATTTTGGGAAAAATAAATATAAATGTTGTGTCGCGACAATTGAAATAAGCACCAACATATAATATCTCCACTATGAATATCTCCCAGTTTTCATGTCATTTTTGACAAAAGATATATCAATTTGGTATCGCGAAGAAGGAAAAAATCTAACATGCAAAATATTTCAACCTGATAAGGTAATTGTTAGAGATATACATATAAATGTTGTGTCGCGACAATTGAACCCGTACGAAAATATAAGGCTGATTCCGCCTCGACCTTAGACTGATTCCAGGCGTAATCCGCCTTAATCTAGGCTGCCTTTAGACGTACATGTTGAGAGAGATGTATGCTCTATATATATTACAGTTATGGTGTACTTGTATTTGAGAGAATTTCTCATATGAATGCACTATCATTCTTTCAAATTTTGGCTTTTTAATTTTTTTTGTAATTCAAAATTGTTTTTCTGACCACCTGTTTATTGTGCCCACGTCTCATGATTTTATAATGCCAAGTTTTCTTACAATTGGCTCGATGAGTGCCCTGTGGTTGTTTAAATGTTGTGATCGTCCTGTGCTAGTCTTTTTGTCGGGAAATTGATGACAGCGATTGTAAGAACACTTTGCCAGTTAAGTTTATGTTTGTTGACGATCCCGCATCCATAGATCAAAGGAGAAAGACATGGATATAGCGTTGCTTAGCAATTAGCAATGAATACCGCTCAAACCGGTGCTAGGGGCCGTCTTGAACTTGCTATGAGGTATGAGTAATGCTCATTGTTGAAGGCCTCGTGGTGACTTCAAGATGAAGAACAACAATTAAAGCGTTGTTCCATTGCTGTGCATTACCATGTATTTGTAGAGATTTTGTCTCATTTGCATTTACTCCATATTCCTTCATTGTTAATTTAAGACAGGAGTTTGTCTCTCCTGTAGTGTGGAGTCCGGAAAAAGATTCCCCATGAGAGAGATGTGTGTTCTATATACATTACAGTGATGGTGTACTTGTTTTTGAGAGAATTTCTCATATGAATGCACTATCATTCTTTCAAATTTTGCCTTTTTTATGTTTTTGTAATTCAAAATTGTTTTTCTGACCACCTGTTTATTGTTCCCACGTCTCATGATTTTATTATGCCAAGTTTTCTTACAATTGACTCGATGAGTGCCCTGTGGTTGTTAAAATGTTGTGATCGTCCTCTACCAGTCTTTTTGTCGGGAAATTGATGACAGCGATTGTAAGAACACTTTGCCAGTTAAGTTTATGTTTGTTGACGATCCCGCATCCATGGATCAAAGGAGAAAAAGACATGGATGTAGCGTTGCTCAGCAATTAGCAAAGAATACCGCTCAAACCGGTGCTAGGAGCCGTCTTGAACTTGCTACGAGGTATGAGTAATGCTCATTGTTGAAGTCCTCATGGTGACTTCAAGATGAAGAACAACAATAAAAGCGTTGTTCCATTGCTGTGCTTTACCATGTATTTGTAGAGATTTTGTCTCATTTACATTTACTTCATATCCCTTCATTGTTAATGGATTTTTTTCTTAAATCAGTCTATGGTGTAAGGCGGATTCCGCCTACCTTCATAGACTGACTTTAAAGTGTAAGGCGTACCTTAACCATATTTTAGGACATAGAAATATTTTAGACGTACTTTTCTACATAGACTTATTTCTTTTTTTTATAATGCTTTATTGGCAAACATGTATTTTATGACAAATAAAGATTGGTCCATATAAAACAGTGTTGGCATTATCATTATGGTAGACCATAAGAAATTCTTATCGGTATATATATATGTGTGTGTGTGTGCACAGAAAAATCATGGATTTTACCTGTAAAGTTATGAAAAAGATTGATGTATGGACTGGAAAGAAATGTTCCCCAAAACTAAGTGTAATATAATGTAAACTATATATAGAAACATTTTTAAGTAATTCCGTAATAAACTATAAAAAAAAGGATAAGAGGAGAAACACAGAGAAAAAAGAACAGCACAAACATATATCCTTCCATACAACATCCACACTAGCAATTATATAATAAAATAAAAACATAAGTATATTGAAAATGCTGTACACATGTAAAGTCCATCGTCCACCCGCTCATGTGTACAGCCACAAAAAAAATAATACTGCATCCAGTCATACTTACATACTCACTCACAACTTGAGTGCTTTTTCCTCGTGTGTCACTTTATACTGTAAACAAATACATTTAATTATTAAAAACGGATACCCAGGGGCTCCAGCAGTTGATTGCCTTTTCCAATGGCTTCTTTTTTTAGTAAATATTTTTTTTTCTGTTTTTAGTTTTGACCTGTAAATATAAAATTTTGTGTAAAGCAAAATTAAATTTCTTACATAATTTTGGTCTGATGTTTGAAGATTTCCAAATAGAACTATTTCAAGATTAAGTGGAAGATTCATGTTCGTTTGTTGAAAAATCCATTCACTTAAATTTTAAAAAAGTTCCCAAATTTTATGACATGACCAAAAAATATGTTCAATTGTTTCTGTTGTTTGTTGACAAAAGGTACATTCTTCTGTGGGTTTTAATTTCAATTTAAACAACAGCTGATTTGTCCCTATAATTCTGTGTATAATTCGATATTGAAACCATTGAATTTTGGAACTTTTTGTTGTATTAAAAGGGTTTAAGTGCATCTGTGGCCAATCTTAAGTCCTTATTTAGTAATTGTGTCCACTTTTCCTCACATTTTAAAGTTACAGAGGCATTATTCAAAACCTCATACATGTCTTTTGAACCTTTCTTTGACTTCATAAAAATGTTCATATTATTAGGTATCAATGGGCCATAAATTTTAGTTATATCTACCAAACTTAGCCTATTTGATTTCATATAGGCTTTTATTGCAGACAAGACACTTTGGTAGGTGAGAAAATTAATTTTTATATTGTAAATCTGCTGGAAATGATTAAAGCACATTAAATTACCAAATTCATCAAGAACATCATTTATCAAATTAACACCTTTTTTGGACCAGTCTTTATAATATACAGGACTATTGTCAATTTTAATTTTCTCATTATTCCAAATATTAATAGAATTGAAGTCTATTGTTTCTTTAATTTCATATTTGGAAGTTAATTCTTTCCATGCCACAAAGACTTTTTTCCAAAATGGATTGTTTATATTTGTCATTGGGCCGATATTCTATAAATTTATGTAATCTAATTTTTCAGTTTAGAATAACAGCTTGCCAATTTTGGAGTTATTACAGAATATTCTTCGAAACCATGTTAGTTTTAGACCTTTTATATAATTTTCCACATTTAACATTTTCAACCCCCATATTTTTTATTTTTGCTTAACATTTCTCTACTTATTTTATCTGGTTTGTTTTCACAAATAAATGAAAACAACCCTTGAATAAATAGTTTCAAAATTGTAGGTTTTTGACTTGGTAGTGTTAAAAATAGGTGATTTAACTTTGAAATTAGTAATGACTTAATGATAGTTATTTTTCCTATTGGTGATAGAATTTCATTTGTCCACTTCCCTATGACATTGTCATTCTCTCTAAACTTAATACTGTAGTTTAAATCTTCCATTTCTTCAATATTGACTGAGAATTTTATACCGAGTAATGTAAATTTGCTGGAGCCCAATTCCAATCCCCACTTGACGCACATTGTGTCAGTACTAAATTTTTTCTTTCCAATCCACACAACTTTTGTTTTTTCCAAGTTTATATTAAGACCTGACATTTCGGCATATTTTTGCAGAGTACGGAGAGATGCATCCAAAGACGCCGGAGATCCATCTTAAATTAAAGAAGTGTCATCTGCATATTGTGATATTAAATATTTCTTAATCAGATTTTCAAAGATAGAATATTCTCTAAGGCTGATATTTGAACTTAGAAATTATTTCTAGACGTACTTTTTGACATAGAATTGTGTTTAAGTCGGTTTTTGAAGATAGATTTTTTGTTAGGTTGATTTTCGAACTTAGAAATATTTTTGACAAACTTTAAAATTTAAGTTTGTTTTACACATGACAGTGTTCTATTAAATATTCTCACTGTAACTGATTCTTTCCGGCATTGGAAAAAGTTTTCCTTCATATCATTTATTATTCTGTATGTTTTTACCATTTCACTACTGCAGACTGTTATACCTTACCCATCCCCTTTTTTGCATTTTTTTTATTGATCACTCAAAGATTTACCTGTTGAAAATAAACCATAAGACAAAAGATCACTTGTTTCTTGGACATACGTGGTTGTCTTATAATTTACACAGTGATATAGATATTGGAAAACAGCTGCATCTTTGATTACTACAAAATAAGACACCAGTGTAACTGAACTGTAACTTTCTAGAATAATAAAAACATATGTCACAGCAGCAAACCGTTTTAATTTATTGAGAAACATTATCACAGCACAACCTCTCAACTCTGTGTCTTTGTCAGAACTAAAAGTAATTTCAGGAGAATAAAGAGTCTGTGAAAACTAATCCTTTACCATTTTCCAAAAAGCTAAAATGCAAAATTTTCCATCTTTTAACAAAAGTAATTTTTCGGAAAATATATATAAATGTTGTGTCTCAACAATTGAAATTAGCACCAACATACATTTCCCACTTTTGAGTATTTTTTGTTAACAAAAGATGCATAAATTTGGTATCGCGAGAAAGGAAAAACGCTTAAATGCAAAATATTTCAGTCTTATTAGGTAATTTGGGAAAAATACATATAAATGTTGTGTCGCGACAATTGAAATAAGCACCAACATATAATATCTCCCACTTTTGGATTCATTTTTGACAAAAGACACATAAATTTGGTATTTCGAGAAAGGAAAATAGCTAAAATGCAAAATACTTCAATGTTATAACGTAATTTCGGGAAAAATACATATAAATGTTTTGTCGCAATTAACAATTGAAATAAGCACCAACATATAATATTTCCCACTTCTGAGGTCATTTTTGACAAACGATGTATAAATTTGGTATCGCGAAAAAAGGAAAAAGCTACAATGCATAATATTTCAATCTTATATGGTATTTTTTGAAAAAAATACATATAAATGTTGTGTCGCAGCAATTGAAATAAGCACCAACAGATAATATCTCCCACTTTTGAGTACATTTTGTATAAATTTGGTACATGTATTGCGAGAAAGGAAAAAAGCTAAAATGCAAAACATTTCAATCTTATAAGGTCATTTTGGGTAAAATACATATAAATGTTGTGTCACGACAATTGAAATAAGCACCAACATATAATATCTCCCACTTTTGAGGTCATTTTTGACAAGAGATGTATAATTAATTAAATTTGGTATCGCGAGAAAGGAAAGAAGCTAAAATGCAAAATATTTAAATTTTATCAGGTAATTTTCGGAAAAATACATATAAAGTTGTGTCGCGACAATTGAAATAAGCACCAACATAAAATATCTTCCACTTTTGTGTACATGTATAAATTTGGTATCGCGAAAGGGGAAAATAGCAAAGTATATTTCAATCTAATAAGGTAATTTTGGGAAAAATAAAGATAAATGTTGTGTCGCGACAATTGAAATAAGCACCAACATATAATACCCCCACTGTGAATTTCTCCCAGTTTTCAGGTCATATTTGACAAAAGATGTTAATTTGGTATCGCGAAAAAGGAAAAAATCTAACATGCAAAATATTTCAATCTGATAAGGTAATTGTTAGAGATATACATATAAATGTTGTGTCGCGACAATTGAACCCGTACGAAAATATAAGGCTGATTCCGCCTAGACCTTAGACTGATTCCAGGCGTAATTCGCCTTAATCTAGGCTGGCTTTAGACGTACATGGATTTTTTCTTAAATCCGTCTATGGTGTAAGGCGGATTCCGCCTACCTTCATAGACTGACTTTAAAGTGAAAGGCGTACCTTAACCATGTTTTAAGACATAGAAATATTTTAGACGTACTTTTCTACATAGACTTATTTCTTAGGCAGATTTTCAAAGATAGAATATTCTCTAAGGCTGATTTTTGAACTTAGAAATTATTTCTAGACGTACTTTTTGACATAGAATTGTTTTTAAGTCGGTTTTTGAAGATAGATTTTTTTCTTAGGTTGATTTTCGAACTTAGAAATATTTTTGACAAACTTTTAAAATTTAAGATTTGTTTTACACATGACAGTGTTCTATTAAATATTCTCACTGTAACTGATTCTTTCCGGCATTGGAAAAGGTTTTCCTTCATATCATTTATTATTCTGTATGTTTTTACCATTTCACTACTGCAGACTGTTATACCTTACCCATCCCTCTTTTTGCATTTTTTTTATTGATCACTCAAAGAATTCAAGGTAAATATAATAAATCCAAAATAAGAAGAAAAACCCACAAATGTTGAAAATAAACCATAAGACAAAAGATCACTTGTTTCTTGGACATACGTGGTTGTCTTATAATTTACACAGTGAGATTGATACTGGAAAACAGCTGCATCTTTGATTACTACAAAATAAGACACCAGTGTAACTGAACTGTAACTTTCTAGAATAATAAAAACATATGTCACAGCAGCAAACCGTTTTAATTTATTGAGAAACATTATCACAGCACAACCTCCCAACTATGCGTCTTTGTCAGAACTAAAAGTAATTTGAGGAGAATAAAGAGTCTGTGAAAACTAATCCTTCACCTTTTGTCTTAAGTAAATGAGTGATTAATTGCATTGATATCTTGATTCATTGACTGTTTACAAAAACAGTTTTAACAGGAAAATCCCATGGTTATTTATAACTCAATGTTACACCCAAATGTCTGGGAAGTCGATGATTATGATTGGTCAATTACAGTGTAGTATCCAACCAGCATCAACATTACACTGCATTTCCCTCAGGCGCAAATTTTGGAAGATAATTATATGCTGGCAGCTCAAAATAAAATTGTAGTTTTGAGATGGATAATCAATTAAAATGGCCTTTTTGATGCACACAACATCTTTTTTTAAAACAAAGATCGATATGGTACTGAACACAACGAGGTAAGAAATAGGCTATCTCTGAAACCACAGCTGCTGACTGAAATATTTTCAAATGTGACAACTGACAAGAATTTTTATATTTATCATCCTTAGCCCTGAGATTGATGTTATCAATGATGACCAATTGCATATATACAAGGTATTAACTTAAACAGCCTGATTGTCCGGGGGGGTCTCTCTCTCGTATTATACATAAATAGTGTACCTATGTAGGCTTGGCCATCATGAAACAATTATTATTATCATTTTTCTTATATTTATTCACTCAACCTAAATTGTTCATTGTAGATGATACAGTCACTGGATCAGTCAACATTCCATTTTGACTGATCGTTGACTGGTGAATGATCGCTGAATGATCGCTAAATCATGACTTTTGACGGTTGACGGATAGTAAAATTAACTGATGACTGATGAATGATACGACTCTTTACTCTTGAATTATGACGGATGACGAATAGAAAGAAAATTAATTTATTATGCACGGATGATCGGTGACGGATGACTAGTGACGTATTTCTATTGACTGATACGAGTAAATTAAAAAATTGTCGGCGAAACGAATCTCACAGAGCGTTGATTTATAATTCCTAATTAATAGATCGAAAGTCATAATCAATACACAAATCTGACAGTTCTAAGTAATTCAGTAGACATGCCGATTGTAGTTCAGTGTTTGTGTTGACATTTAAGAATCAAAATTCTACTCACCTTTTCCAAAAAATTCATAAAAAAATTACATCACAATGTTTCAAATCATTTTTTTTCAAACAGACCAATGTGAAAAATTTTGGAACACCCACCACCAGATGGTATTTACAGTGATTATGGTGATATTTCATACTCAATACTTCCCAAATTAGATATTATTTTACCATAAATTCATAAAAAGTTAATATCGCAAACAGTTATACTTATAATATGGATGTTATTGGAATAAACCAATGTCATATGATTTTTTTTCAGAGATTGTTTTGATATTTTATATTCAAATATCTTCTAATTTAATATTATTTTGGCAAAAATGTTATAACAAGTTTGTGTCGCAAACATTCAAATCATTTTGAAACACTTCAAATATGGAAATTACTGTAACAAATCACTTCTAGGTGGTATTTTATGAGATTGTGTTCTCATTTCACATTCAAAATTCTATTAAACAGATATTATTTTGCCAAATATTGACTTAAATTTTTCATCGCAAATATTAAAATCATTTCAAAACACTTCAAATATGGAAAATATTCGAATAAATCACTTCTTGATGGTATTTTTGGAGATTATGTTCTCATTTCACATTCAAAATTCTATTAAGCAGATATTATTTTGCCAAAAATTGACTAAAAGTTAATATTACAAACATTCAAATCATTTCGAAACACTTCAAATATGGAAATTATTCGAATGAATAACTTCTAGATAATATTTTTGGAGATTGTATTCACATTTCACATTCAAAATTCTATTAAGCAGTTATTATTTTACCAAATATTGACTCAAAGCTAATATGGCAAACATTCAAATCATTTCGAAACACTTCAAATATGTAAATTATTGGAATAAATCACTTTTAGATGGTATTTTTAGAGATTGTATTTACATTTCACATTCGAAATTCTATTAATAAGATATACATTTACCAAAAATTTACTTAAAGTTTATATCGCAAACATTCAAATCATTTGGAAGCACTTAAATTATGGAAATTATTGGAATAATTCACTTCTAGATGGTATTTTTGGAGATCGTATGCAGATTTCACATTTAAAATTCTATTAATAAGATATACTTTTACCAAATATTTAATAAAAGTTTATATCGCAAGCATTCACATAATTTCAAAACACTTCAAATATGTAAATTATTGGAAAAAATCACTTCTAGATGGTATTTTTGGAGATTGTATTCACATTTCATATTCAAAATTAAATTCAACAGATATTATTTTGCCAAAAATTAACTAAAAGTTTACATCACAAACAATAAAATCATTTCGAAACTCTTCAAATATGGAAATTATTGGAATAAATCACTTCTAGATGGTATGTTTGGAGATAATATTCACATTTAAAATTATATTTGTAAGATATAATTTTACCAAAAATTGACTAAAAGTTAATATAGAAAACATTCGAATCATTTCGAAACTCTTCAAATATGGAAATTATTCGAATGAATTACTTCTAGATGGTATTTTTGGAGATTGTATTCACATTTCACATTCAAAATTATATTTAGCAGATATTATTTTGCCAAAAATTGACTAAAAGTTAATATCGCAAACACTCAAATCATTTCGAAACAGTTCAAACATGGAAATTATTCCAATAAATCATTTCTAGATGGTATTTTTGGAGATTGTATTCACATTTCACATTCAAAATATATAATTTATTGGAATGAATCATTACTAGATGGTATTTTCAGATATTTTGTTGACATTTCATATTCAAAAGTCTGACTACAAGTAAGAAGTTTATATCACAAACAAGCGATTTTTTTCAAAGAACTTCAAATTCGAAGCATATATAGGTGATATTTTCAGAGATTGTGTAGATATAAATTTTGAGTATTTCCTGACACATTTAATTTACAATAAGTATTCAACGAATGCATTTTCCAGAATTTTGTCGAATGTTCAATTCTTTTTGAAACACTTCCTGTAAAGGAATCGTTATGCTTATTAATAAGATTTCAAAATATTTATTTCATTTGCTGTTGAAAATAAATAACAAAATACCGAAGTATCATTAAATAAATTCGCAAGAATTTTTTACGGATTTTAACAATTATTTCAAATAAAAATTCAAAGTATAATTTAGAAAAATAATTAATTCTTTATTCCAGAATTTTCCTTTTCTCTCGATATTCTCACAGCGATGTATTATCATTACAGAAGTACTAGACTTAGTATTCCGATATTTTAATTAACCTGAATTGAAATAAAAAAATGACGTGTGGCGGATGACTAATGCAATCTGATTGCCTGAATGATGAACGTTGACGGATGACGGTTGACGAGCACAAACAAGCTCTTACTTAGGAACAGTGAATCCTTACGGATAAATGATGACTGATGAATGATCTGACGGATGGCTTTTGAATCTTGAATGATCTGACCTGACTTTTCACTGATCGGTGACGGATCGATGACTCGTGACGGATCGCAAAAACGGGAATGGTGACTGGTCCAGGGACTGTACCTAGGATATCATAAGATATTTGTATCCGTGTTGGATTGCCATTAAACTTGATTCAGAAAATTTTGTATGTGGGCGCAGAAACGGCTTACATGTATGCCGCCCTCGCCTGTCCCCAGACTAAGTCGAGGGCGGCTAGTTTTCAATTCAAAATCACAGAAAGAGTGCAATTGAGAAAAAGTAAAGGTTAAAAATATTGAAAAACAACCTTGAAACAAAAACTGATGTTTGAATGCAATTTATCTTCATACGTCGAAGATACTGAAGAGAAATTTAAAATATTATTGTTAATCCAAAATTTGCAGGGCGCTTGCCTCCGGCGAAAGGCCTAAGTAACAAGTAGGGCCAATCTTGGTGGAGCAATGCACCTTGATATTATCAATAAATTATCAATGACATGGTGTATTTTATGGTTTTTAACCACTTAAAAAACAAATACTGGTATCATTGGAACACATTTCTGCTGTTTATATTATCTCATCTTCCTCGGCACCACAGTTTTCACTATGATAAACACAAGTACAGCGACAGCTGGTACTGCTGTAGCCATTCTAAATGATAGCCGATTTACTTTTTTGGAGGCCGTCCGCTGTAGGTGCAAAACAAGTTGGTACATTCACGTATACTGTCAAAATGCGTATATGCAGAAACTAAATTCACAGTAACTTCGATATTTTGTTGTTTCTTGGTAGAATTTCAACATTGAATTGCATTGTATAGTGAATGGGACAGAATTTAATTTTTGAATATAACTTTTTAAGTACACGTCTGATTTGGATCTGTAAAATGCCTATAAACCTTGAGATATTCATATTTTTCTACCAATTAACTTAAATCTGAATTTCCTCTGAGTATTTTGAAATTATGAAAAATTTGGATGCTATACAAATATATCAATTAGAACAGATAAAAATAATCCAGTATCAGATTCTGTATGTGAACCTGTGTTATTGGTACATGTAAGTGATTGCCACATGGAAAAAACAATTGGTAGGACAAAAGAATTTTATCAGTGAAAAGCCACATTGGAGATAGTTTTGTTGCACTCTGACTAAATAATTGGTGATTATTGGAATTATGAATTTTAGATCCAAAATAGGAGAAACAGTGCCAAATTGGATGTTGCATGCTTAGGCTGAATCAGCCTATTAAAATCTTGACCGGATTCCGCCAAGATTTAAGAACAGTAAAGTAACCAGGTGGATTCCACTAGGCAGATTCAGCCTGGTATATGGCTCGAAATATTTAAATGAGCATAGGCGAATTTTACTAGGCGGATTCAGCCTAGTTTAATTAGGTTGATTATGCCTAATTTTTACTAGGCTGAATCCGCCTCCTATAGGCGGAATCCGCCTAATCTCATTTAAATATTTCGAGCCATATACCAGGCTGATTCCGCCTAGGGCTCTCATATAATGCTAATGTATTAAACTTAGACGGAATCGGGCTTTTTAGGGGGAATCTGGTTAGTAGAATACGCCTTAAGTCAGGGCGAAATTTCTCGTACAGGTCATAAGCACTGACAAATAATATCTCCCACTTTTGAGGTCATTTTCGACAAAAGATGCAAAAATTTGGTATTGCGAGAAAGTTTTTTTTTTAAATTACATATGAATTTAATGTCTCCAGCATGAACATAGACCTCGATGAAATACCCTTTTTTGAAAGATTTATTAAGAATATAATGTGACGTAAGGATTGTATTTATACACGAAGTGCACGCGAGGAACGCTTTTGGAGTGCACTTGGATGGAATGTTGCGTCAGCACCCAACTGTACGAGGCAAAGAGCAATAGAGCCCTTCATTTAACGGAGCAAGAAAAATTCTACTTGGATTGTCGACCTTAACTGCAAATGTCAAAAAGTTGCCTCGGACAAGAGAAAACATCTTTTTAAGCATGTATTTCATAATATACTACTATACAAAAGAAACGTCCACTCGCGTTGTTGGAGAATACAATTCAAAATAAAATCTGTTTTTTTTTTTCGTCAATTTATTAACATCTTTAGTAATACTCGATTCTAATTTTACTGTTGGAAAGAGCGCATTCGGTCAAAATTAAGAGAACTTCCGGTTGATATCCGGTTTTTGGGATATTAATGAGTATGTGCAGAAAGAAGAAAGGATATTTTTGTCAAATTAGAGCAAAATTGACACTTTGAATGATTACAAACAATTTGTCATTTTTGGAACAATCGATACTTCAACGAATTTTCGTAAAACGAGGTTCTCACGTACTGAAAAAAAATCTGGCAGTTTTGACCACTTGGAGTATTTCTTCCAGTGCGACCTTAGATTAAGCGGAAGGAGACTTTTATTTGTTAATAAATCATCACTGAGTTATCCAAAATACAAAAAAATTCGGGAGACTGTTGAAGTAAAGGCTTCAAAAACTCAAAAATTCCACCTTTACCTTATTTTTATGGACATTTTTGTGTTTTTGGAAAGATCATCAATAGTGTATTGATACCATCAACAAATAATGAAAATTCAATTCTGACCGCCACTGGCCTAAACTCTGCAAAAATGTTTTGACGACTGTTTCGAGCAATTTCGCTTCTTAAGCCCCAGTCACACGGTCACGTTTTGGCCGCTACGTTTCGCTACGTTTTAAAATGCCACGTATCATGTCATTTGTTGTCATAATTTTATGGTCTGTACGTTTCGCTACGTATATACTACGTTTTTCTACGTACTGTTACGTTTCACCACGTTCTATTGGAAATTCAAAGCCTATGTTCTGCTACGCTTCACTACGTGTTGCTACGTATGTACTATGATTTACTACGATTTACTACGTATTACTATGGTTTAATACGTTTCGACTACGGTTTAGTACGTTTCGACTACGTTCCGTTACGTTTAATGTACGTTTTGATAGTTTTATGTTCCGTATTAGTACGTTGTACTAGAGATTTCTCGATAACTGACGAACGAACGTAACTTTCCCTAACACTACGAAAGAAATCAAAATTACGAAAGAATTTTGAAAGGGAGAAATAATTATTTTAGTCATGTTCTAATTCAGCAATTTAGTCCGATTCTGCATTTGATAAGCACATGCTTTGTAATAAATAAGTCTTCCAACAAGGTCTAGAGACTATTGACACACAGCATATCTCCGTCCGATGCATTTACACTGCTTCCCAAGTGCGGCTCGAGAAATTTGCTTGTTGATGTAACCCGCGACTGTGACTACTGTAATCAGATGTATTGTGGGTATATTCAGACGAAATAAATATCCGGTATGACGATAATAGTTGAATTAAGGGAAGAAGTTCTATTTTAATTATTTTTAACTTTTATAATTATAGGTAGAATATGGGTTAATTGTAGAGCTAACCAACCGTTACAACATTGACATAGAAAGTACGTTCAATATGTGAATATAAACAAATCTTCTAAATCGTTAATTACTTTACAATTTCACACTTTCCTGTCACAAAATATGAATATAACACAGCTAATATACAATGGATACATATATCGTTCAAACAGTTTGATTTCGGCAGACGTCTGCCAAGATGTCTGGTTTTTAACCTAAATACCGAGACTTTTGCTGATGTAGGCGCGACAGTTTGCTTCTGTTGTTGCGACCTATGGTTTATGTAAAAATATTCAAGTGTGATAGTTTAGTACTGTATCCAAAGCAAAGGATACTTGATGTTTTGTGTGTTATTTATTCGTATATAAATTTGTAGGACACATATCGTTTATAAGAATAAACTTATTTATATTTAAACTTCGGTATTTTTTTGTATAATACTTTGACGGTCTAGTATAGTCGTTTTCGTCACATTGATATGAATCAATCACGTATAAGCTTGATTCTGTTTTTATTGCGAGTGACACTGAAATGAAAACAGAGTTTTTTGTTTTGTTTTTTTCGTGAATAACTATGTTTTCTAAACTGTAACTGAAATGATACTATTACGTCCGTTATTTCGAACCTGAGATTGTCGGAAAACAAATTCCTTATTACATTTAATAAAGTATTTATTGACTTTTCATTTTGTCTACTCATGACTATACGGACGTGGTCAAGGATTGGTTAACCTCAGCCGCTGACCTCGGTCAACCAATCGTGACCAGGTTCGTATAGTCATGAGTAGACTTCACTAAAAGTCAATAATTGTATGATGTCTCAAATTATTATGTAAGTTCATATGCAGCACGTTTGTGAGTAACCACAGCGGTCTATAAGATAAAAAAAAATTAATCCCGAACTTTTGCATTAAGAGATATGATTACCTTGCAGGTAAAAGCAACCGTAAATGTATCGACTTTTCAAATTAACTTCATACATGGTGTTGAAATTCTTTTTCTTTTGCGAAATGAATACCCGTAAAAATCATTTCTTTAAAAAAAACAAAAAACAAAAAACAAAAAAAAAACAAACAAGAAAGCAAAACAAAACAAAACAAGACAAAAAAATTTGCAAAATTTCTTTTTCAATGATGTATATTTCTGTGTGTCAACTAATTATCATTTGGAAAAAAATCGATTGAACCAAATTTCGAAGAAATTTTTATTTTAAATGAAAATTCGCACGTTATAAGTAGTTATAAGTAGTTATTATAAGCCAATTATATATGTTAATTTTTTTCTATATTTTGTTGCACTTTATAACAATCTGGTTACATGCAAGATTTCCTAAAACTCCGATAAAACACATACTAACGGAACTGTCCCCTTTATCTGTCCCGTTTCCCTATAGTATAGTAAACATAAGAATTAAACCCAATACAGGTAGACTACTAACTCCATGACCACAAAATATGACAATACGTAATTTTGAAAGAGTGGGTCAAGGGGAGCATTCAAGGGGTATATCTAGTTTCACTTTTCCTATGAGAAAGTCAAAATATTGCTAAATACAAAAAAAATAAAATAAACAAAACAAATACAAACAAAACAAAATAAAACCAAAACGAACTTCATAAATTTAGATAAACAAAATTAAAATAGATGTATCTATTTTTTAATCCAACGTAGTAATTGCATATTTACATACTATGTGTTTATTTTTTTTCAGTCAGATTGTTCAAAGGTTCACGCTTTTCATTCAATTTTCAGCAGCAGAATAGTCATTGACACTTTTTTCATTTTATGTAGAAAATACACGTTTCATGAAAATTTACATGTAACTCTTACTCAACTCGGCAAACTCGAGTTTTTAAAAGTGATTGAAGGTTGCCCTGAGGGTAAATAATACCCGGTAATTACCGATGCATCTACGTTAAAACCCGATTCGTACCTATTCGACATTCGTTTATGTTTCGTTTGTTACGTACTACGCCTAGCAATGAATGATCCTTTTGTTTCTTTCGTATGCTTAAGAAAACTTACGTTCGTTTCGTTACGTTCGTGAGTTATCGAGAAATCTCTACTACGTATTAATAAAGATCTGTGAAAAAAGTTCAAGAATTTGCAAAGAGTCCACACTGATTATTAATCGTGCAAATAGAAACTTACACAAAGGTATATTTAATCATTTTGTTCTATTGTACAAATGACTGTATAAAATTCTAATTGATTTTCGAATACCTGGCAAATATAATTATCTATAATGTTGCAAAATATATGTGTGCAGGAATAAACAATGATTGACCAATTCCCAACATTCTCGATCCATGTTGTTGCACATTAATATATTTATTTTTGGAGTGGCGCGAAATACTTTGAAATATAATTTGTCGATCCGTAGTAGAACGTAGCGATACGTATTTAAACGTAACGAAACGTATTAAAGCGTACTGAAACCTAGTAATGCGTAGAATGAAACGTGACTAAGCGTAGAAAAACGTACAGAAACGTAACAGATACGTATCGAAACGTAGCAAGTACGTAGCGAAATGTATAGATTCTAATTACCTACGTTTTGCTACGTAACAGTTACATTTCTTCCACGTTTTTCTACGTTTCCCTACGTTTGTGCTACGTTTTAATATTTGGCTACGTTTGTATTGTGCAGACCAATACAAACGTAGCTGGCTACGTTTCTATACACGTATTGCTACGCATTGCTACGTTTGGCCTACGTTTTGCTACGGTTTGCTTCGTATATTGCCGTTCCGCTACGTTTTGAAAACGTGGCGAAACGTAGGGGTTAAAACGTGACAGTGTGACTGGGGCTTTAGCACTGTCATAACAAATATGCAAGGAACGAATAAAAAATGATCCTCTCCGATGTATACTACAATAATTTTAGTTCTATCACCCCTATTATAACATATATTGAGGATGATAGTAGGTGGACATTTGTTTGTTGATTAGTATAGTAAAACAATAGTGTTATCGTTCACAGATTGATTATAAAGTTTGCAATAAGTGAATAAATGAGCATTTTGGTTGTTGCCTATCATTTTGAAATAACAGAATATAGATAACAGTATTTTCAAAATGTTTCTGCTGATTATTTAAGAATTGATCAATAGATGCGTAAAATTTCTTCACAGCCCTTCCACTCAATGCCCCGAGAATAAAACCCCAAAATTAATGGATTCTGAAAACATCCTTGCTCAAGCCAAGATATGCATAAATAGATAATCGCCAAACAGTCCAATAATTTTCTTTAATTTTATATTAATCCCTGTGAGTGTCTCTGCGGTCTTTGAAATGACATTACCAATTAAACTGAAACCGTGGTACATACCACCCTCTTCTAAACTTTTGCAATGGTATATCATTTCGGATGATGGAAATATAGACCTTGGAATTAAGTATACGTCTCCTTAAAGAAAAAAAAGCAGAAAACATTTTGGCTATCTTGTAATATAGGAATTGTTAACGCCCCGGAAATTTTCGCCTTTAAATAGTATTTTATTGTCACCAGGTTAATTTTGTGTGATAGGTGCAAACACATTTAACACTGACTATGAACAATTTTTCGGAAAGTAGCCCATTGTTGAGATGTCATCGTTACACTGAATGCGTCATTCCTGTGTGATTTATATAAGTAAACAATCCCCAGCTTTGCAAAATTTAAAATATGACTGTTGAAGTGTACGCCTATCTAATTTGCCGTGAATAAGTAACATTACACCAAATATGGTATCTTTTATACATTTCAATGGTCCAGAAATTGACTTGAATATAAAATGATGTTGCAAAATTGACAAAAAGTCACTGAACCTTGAAAATGAAGTCGAGATCAGGAGCCACGGGTGTAGCAGATCATGCTGACCCTTCCGTAGCACCTGATGATACCTCAGTTTTTATTGCATTCTTGTTCATCTTTGTTTATTTGTTTTGACTTTTTAATGCTGTCTCAATTCGTGTTGGATATGGATTGCCGTGATTTTTGATTTTGGGATTCCCCCTGTCTCATTTTGCTTTGGAATGTTGCATATTTAGAAGGGAGAAAACTTCACACAGTGACTTTTTTTTACAGATAACTCTTTATAACGACGAAGTTATTCGTAATGCCTTAAAAGTCCACCATACTGAGAAAGAATCAATCATACATACAAAGGTTAGGGGTATAACGTCATCGTATCTTGTTATAATGCAATAGTAGTTAGAACGACTTACGTATCTCGTTGTTTCTCGTAATAACGACATAAAGTGTTTAGTTATAACGACATAGTATCTTGTTTTAACGAAATGAAAAAAAGAGTATGAATTTTACGTGTTAAAAGTGTAAATTTTACAGAAAAAGTGTAAACTGTACGGAAAAAATGTAAATTTTACAGAAAAAAGTATGAATTTTACATATATTAAAGTGTAAATTATATACATGTTAAAGATTAAAGTGAAAAATAAAAGGATAAATTTTACACATTAAAGCATAAAAAATAGGTTAAAATGACAAAAAATACGCTTCCGTACTTAAATCTACAAAATTTCATACTTTTCTTATGTAAAATGCACACTTTTTCTGTAAAGTTTTATACCTCAATTGTAGAAAGCTATAACTTTATGTATCTCGTTAAAACGAGATACGCTGTCGTAATAACGAGATACTTAAGTCATTATAACAAGATACTAATTCATAATAACGACGTAATAAATAACTATATACCGAAGTCACTGTGAATTTACTTTCTGCATATGCGCATTTCGACAAATTATTTCTCATCAGTGCAGATAAAATCGAAACGTTTGGAAGACCATAAACTTAAAAATGCTTAAAAGCTGATAGAGAACAAATAACCAAAGTGATCTAAATGTAAAGCCAAAATCTGCTAAGGACACAGCTTTGCATGAGGGAAATACTCCTTAGTTTTCAATAAAATTTACAAAATTTTAAATATTGTAAGGTTTCAAAAATAATCGGCTTTCGGGTCAGCACCGTAGTACTGACTACTGGGCTGGTGAATACCCTCGGGGACTAACAGTTCACCAGCAGTGGCATCGACCCAGTGGTAACAAATAACTAAATACCGAAGTCACTGTGAATTTACCTTCTGCATATGCGCATTTCGACAAATTATGTCTCATCAGTGCAGATAAAATCGAAACGTTTGGAAGACCATCAACTCAAAAATGCTTAAAAACTGATAGAGAACAAATAACCAAAGTGATCTAAATGTAAAGCCAAAATCTGCTAAGGACAGAGCTTTGCATGAGGGAGATACTCCTTAGTTATGACGTGAAACTATGCATCATTTAAGTATTACAACAATGGCAAGAGAGAATATACGATATATCTCTGTCCCTTGCTAGGGCCCTTGTTATACAATAATATATCAATTTACATAATATTAACCATACAAAAATAAAATTCATACCTATGTAAATATACAATGCTAGTTTATAGGGAGTAAACCATTCAACACCTTTTAGACGCTTCTTATTAAATTTACTACAGAAATGGTAAATTTGAAAACTCCGAGAGGTCTTTGCAAATGCACTTTTTTATTCAAATGTATCTATAGTATTTGTGACCTTGCCCTATTTTCTATTGTATTTCAGGGTGCAGTTTTTGTAAGATTAAGTTGCAGTGAAATCTTATCGGCGGCCAATACTTTCATGATTACTTGTCAAACTTTTCACATGACAAAAATAAAAACTACATGTAACTTCCTCGTTATATGTGTCGTTATAACGGGGTGATTTTTCATTGGTTCGTTTTTTTTTTTTTTTTTTTTTTTTTTTTTTTTCATAACGGCATAGTATCTCACAATAGCGACATAGGTCTCTCACTATAATGACATAGTAACTGGCCCATAAGTGGAAAGCAAATGAGGGTAATAACAAAAATACCCAACAGAATATACCATATCCGAGTTCTACTATGAGGATTTACCAGACAACGTCACAGTATAGAAAACGTTGCGTCATACAGCCTAAAACGTCATGAAACTATGCTGTTGAAGTATTCTTGGTCACATAGGGCGGACACGTTTGTGACGTAGGGCGGACAAACAACACCTTGTGAATCTAAATACCAGAACTCGGAATTGGTCTATTGTCATAAGCCGACAGACAAAACAGGTGCAAAACCACATGAAAAATTGTCAACTGTAATGTTTTACTAAAGGATATGGAGTAAATGAACATGAGACCATAACAACTGCAATAATTTAATGCCTGACTTTGTACAGGCATTTCCATGAGAAAATCATGAGTAAGACCGGTTTATGGCCCGCCAAACCTTCCTTTCAATAGAGCCCTGCATTAAACGTAACAAAAAAGGCTACTTGGATTTTCTATCATAATTGCAAATTTCAAATAGTTTTTTTTCTAACTAAAATGTTTATCTTTTTTTAAATTATATATTTCATTGCTGTATGAAATATTATCGTAAACAGTTCGATTATAAACATGTATATAAATATATATAGATAATGAACTCCCAAAATAGTCCAATTAATTTCGTATAATTTTACAAAACTGAGATACATTGATTTCTGTGAATGCCTCGTCAGTACTTAAAAACTTACTTTCGTGCCAAAATTGAACACAGTGGCACATACCACCTCCTTTTAAGCATTGGCAACGGTATTTCATTTTGAATGTTGGAAATAAACACCTTGCAATCAATTATTTCACTTTTTTTCTTCAAGAATAACATTGAGATATCTTTTAATACAGGCGTTGTCTCCCCCTCCGGTAATTGTTGCCTTTAAATTATGGTGAATACCGTGTAAAAAGGAATGGGTCACTAATGTCAACCTACCTATATTACACTATAACTGCACTACAGTGGTAGTTGGATGACTTCAGTGGCTTGACACTTCAGGACGTCTTTACAGTTCATGTGGGTAGGAATCATCTGAAGAAATCTGGGGTTACACATGCTCATTCATGGGTTGACGTTCGGGTCTCTTCGGGACATATCATAGACATTGTGCTGTTCTCGGGAGACATCATATATATGGTGCTGTCACCACACTCCTCTCCTTCCTATGAAACTGCGTCCAACTCAATTCGGCCATGAAGCTTAATGTTATTAATACAGTCTTTGATATATACATATATATA
>MJUU01069880.1:0-13869 GCA_002080025.1 Modiolus philippinarum | reverse complement strand
ACCATGTATTTGTAGAGACTTTGTCTCATGTGCATTTACTCCATATCCTTTCATTCACCATGCACTTGAAAAAATGTCTATAGGTCAGTTTTCCATTTGATCAAACTTCATCGAAAAACTCAAATCACTGAAATTTGCATTTGGATTGACAGTCAAAATATCCATTCACAAGCTCCGCTACACGTCGCCTGTAAACTGCATTTTGACCGTAACACGCACTCAATCAATTTATTTTGTAGGTGGCCTAGTTTAAGAAACCGCATCTTTATTTCATAACGGCTATGTTTTTTCTTTGAATATTCGGCCGAGAAATGTGATAAAAATAATCAACCATATAGTCAAAAATATCAGACAGGACAATTCCACCTTCGGGTTCAAATTTATTATCATTAGAAACTCGGCAAGCCTCGTTTCTAACTGGAAAAATTGAACCAATAGCTGGAACCCCTCTCCCCATCATTTTCTTTGGAAAGGCTGTATCCACCTCAGTGTCAGACTAATACGTGTGGGACTAATGAGTGTCGGACAAATAAGTGTCGAATCAATGAATGTCGGATCAATGAGTGTCGGACCAAGGAGTGTCGGACTTATAAGTGTGCATCCCATAATACATCCATATGTACGCATTTTGTTCATGACAAAATAATTAACACAAAAAAATCTAAGTGGCATAAAAGCTTTATATAATTCTTAGGAAACGATATAATTTATGGTGATATATCCATTTCTTCTCAAAGGCAACACCCATAAATACGCTTAAAGGTACATGTTCAAATATCAAAAACCGTACCTAAACATTGTCATTAGTCCTGAGCACACGATTAAAAAGTCCAAATAAAAATATGCTACACAGAGTCATGAATTTCAGGACTACTTATCATGAACCAGGACAAAACGTTATTCAATGTTATTTGAAATAAGAAATGTATTTACATCTATACATTATCCAACCGGACTAAACCTATTATCTTACAGAAACTGTTCCGAGAACTCAGCTTAATAGGGTTGAGCAAATCTTCGGGCTTTCGTAATGGATTTTTTTCTGTTTATTACAAATATGTCTTAGATATCAAAGTTAGTAGTTAGGCTAACTGCTTTCAGTTAAGGGAGTACGAGTGTCAGAAATTTTTTAATTAAAATTAAAATTCTGACCTTTTTTTGAAGAACTTTGCCAGCAGAACAACATTAGCCAAAAATTTTGAAAATCCATGCAAGAATTTTTGAGATATAAGACGTCAAAATTTTGGCGGGAAACAGTTCTCTTTAGTGTTTTCTTTCATTTTGCATTAACTGTTTATATGCCTTAAAATATATGAAAATGTAATTGGAAGTTGATAAAATTTGGTATATTATCTATTTTATGCATGATAAAGTGACCTATGACCAAGAAAATAGGACCCATGTGCAAAAATATTTAACCCTGTTTGAGTGGATAAAAGCTGAGGATATCAAATGCCTCTGAAATCTGACGCTCATACTCACTTAATGTTTGGCAAAGAATTATTTTTTGATTGCATGGGATCTGTGGTACCGAAAAGCGGGAAATATACTATTAAAGCTGATTGTGTACTTTTCATGGATGCTTGACACTATAGTGATCTGTAGATTCCATTCAATTGATTTATTTTTTAAACTGACATCGCGTACCAGATTGAAGAATGCGTTATTGTCGGAGTTTTCGATAAACGTGGCGGAAATGTACACGGTGTATGATAAATTTATTATCATGATAATTGAATCTGTAAACCAACTATTTCAATTTAAACCAAGTCTTGAAATTGAAAAAAGTGATATGAGAAAATTGTTTGCATTTCAAAAAGGATTCATCTATCATGTAAATGAGTGCAACATTAGAAATAAGGATGCATGATCCTCTGATCATTTATATTTTATTATTCAAGAAAACAGCAAATACTTTCGCTTATAATACAGAAAAAGGTCGTTTCCCATTACTTTCTTCAATGAAATATAAATTCAACACAAGCCGATAAATATTTTTTATGATCTTAATTTTATTACTAAGGCACGAAGAGCTTAATGAAAAATGGTTATTATCCAGAAATTTAAATTTATTCTATCAAGTAATGATTATGATATCAATAAGTATTACATGGAAGGTGCAAGTTAAATACAGATTAAAGAAAAATCTTTATATTTTTTTTTTCTTTCTCATATCATAACTAATTTTTGTAAATATTTGTTTGTTGTCGGATGTATTTTGTATTGTGTATATTGATTACAACCCTCTTATGGATTATTTATCAATAAATGATTTTCCAGAGCATAAAATATAATATTTCATAAATTATTTATTTTTGTAAACATAATTATATGAATAATTAAAAGCTTTAATAAGACAGGATTTTTTTAGAAAAAAAACGCTGTAAATTGACACTTATTTATTTTATTTTTTCTAAGATAGGTTGAAAATTCAAATGCATTAGTTATTCTATTCTACATCAATTAATTTTATAAAAACAATATTTTAACTTTATCCAGGTCCCACTATACTTTGCCAATATAAACCATTTTAATTGCTTTAAAAACAACAAGCAAAAGTGGGAGAAACGTGAATCAGGGAGAAACATGAATCAGGAAATTAGAAAGCGGGAGAAACGTGAAAAACCACACAAAGTTCATTTTAAATATATATATGATGTATTCGATCCAACAAATTCGAAATTCAAAGTTGTGTTCGGGTGTGTACGCTTTCGTAACGGACAGAGTTTGATTCTCGGGATAAAATCTGCACAAAGCTAAAGAACATAGCGTGATAAAATATAATAGCTTCACCAACTGTATGGAGGGGTATTTCCGCCATCAGAGAAATTCTATGCTGTAAATTTATCTGCCTTTTTATTAAGGTCTTTCACCACATGTGAAAGACCTTACTGTATTTCTTCTGATTATTATTATTATTCTTTTTTTTTCCGCGGCCAAAAGAGTAAAAGTGTCGCAACATATCAATTTGATACTTGGTCATATTATTCGGCTTAGTGAGGGGTCGAAGCCACTGACAGCCTGAAACCGATCTATTTTTAGTAACGGAGTTATCTCCCCAAAGACCGAAAACCTTGTTATCATGTTTGCTCAAAAACCGTAACCGATATCAAAATTCTGATGTAGGGAAAATGTTGGATTCATCCTCAGGATGTTTCGTTATGCAAAAAAAAAATTGGGGGTCGCGACCCCGGTTACGCGTTTTTGACCCCGATAAATGCCGATTTCTCAAAGTTGTCGGATTTCAATGAAATTTGGTTTCCAGGTAGCTTTCATGGTCCTGATTACAAATATGGGTTCAAAGATTTTTTTCATCCGCCATTTTCAAAATGGCCGCCATTCGAAATTTTGTTATCGCGATATCTCGAAAACGATAACAAATTTGTGAAAACATTGTGTTGCAAAAATACTCCTCTCATAAAGATCTACATTTCTGGTAGGTCAAAAAAAATTTTCGTCCGCCATTTTCAAAATGGCCGCCATTTGAAATTTGGTTATTGCGATATCTCGGAAACGATAGAAAATTTGTGAAAACATTGTGTTGCAAAAATACTCCTCTCATAAAGATCTACATTTCTGGTTGGTCAAAAAAAAATTTTCGTCCGCCATTTTCAAAATGGCCGCCATTCGAAATTTTGTTATCGCGATATCTCAGAAACGGTAAGAAATTTATGAAAACATTGTGTTGCAAAAATACTCCTCTCATAAAGACCTATATTTCTGGTTGGTAAAAAAAAAAAATTTCGTCCGCCATTTTCAAAATGGCCGCCACTCGAAATTTTGTTATCGCTATATCTTGGAAACGATAAACAATTTATGAAAATATTGTGTTGCAAAAATACGCCTCTCATAAAGATCTACATTTCTGGTTGGTTAAAAAAAAAATTTCGTCCGCCATTTTCAAAATGGCCGCCATTCGAAATTTTGTTATCGCGATATCTCGGAAACGGTAAAAAATTTATGAAAACATTGTGTTGCAAAAATACTCTTCTCATAAAGATCTACATTTCTGGTTGGTAAAAAAAAAAATTTTCGTCCGCCATTTTCAAAATGGCCGCGCTTCCAAATTTTGTTATCGCGATATCTTGGAAACGATGAAAAATTTATGAAAACATTGTGTTGTAAAAATACTCCTCTCGTTAAGATCTACATTTATGGTAGGTCAAAAAAAAATTTTCGCCCGCCATTTTCAAAATGGCCACCATTCGAAATTTTGTTATCACAATATCCCGAAAACGATAAAAAATTTATGAAAACATTGTGTTGCAAAAATACTCCTCTCATAAAGATCTACATTTGATTCAATTGAACAAAAACTCTGCGACGAACGGTTTATGAGTTATAGCCCTTGACGCGTTTCCGTAAATTGTTTTTTTGCGAATAACTTTTAAACGCTTACAGAGAATATAGTAAACATTTATGTTTAAAGTGATCAGCATGAAAAGACCTTCAATTTGAGTACCAGGTTGAAGGTCATCGGTGACCTTTGACCATGACATTTGACCTTGTTAGCAGATAAACTCAATTAACGTAATAGATAGCTGAAAAATTATATCAGCAAAAATGTTCACCACGTCAAGGGCTACATTTAATACATATGGACCAGAGCTCTCTGATGACTCCCAGAAGAGTTAATGCCCTTGATGCATTTCAGAAAGCGGTGTTTCGTGTATAACTTTTAATCCTTTACAGATAGTATGGTCATGTAACATATCAAATTAATCAGTAAGAAGACCCCTACAATTCGAGTCCAAGGTCAAAGGTCACCAAGGTCACGGGTCAAGGTCATAGCCATTTTTTTGTCTCTTTATTGTAAAAACAGTCATTTAATCGGTTAGAAATAGAAAATTGAATATATAGGACACAATGTGCATCTCATAAAGAAGATTTCAAACATAAGACGTAACAAAACATTACATTTGCGGTGAAAGACCTTGCAATTGTTCTCTGAACAATTGTCCTTTTAATTGTTTTCACTTTCCTTATCCATAGTTCTGCATTTTCTATATTCTATATTGTAGATTCTATAATATCATTTTATCATATTTTATATTCTTTCTTTCAATGTTCCTATTTCATCCGTTTTTCTTCAGTTTTTATATTTTATATTATTGTTTCTAAAAATTCAATTTGTTATATTTTATGTTCTTTCTTTAAATGTTCCCAATTCTATGCTTTGTTCATTCAGTTCTAGATTCTTCTTTCACGATATTATATCTACCGTGTTAATTTCGAAAAATTTAATGTTTTATAATTTGAAAGAGAAGTGTTCAAATTAAGTATTCATTGTGCAACATTCTTTCGTTTATATTTTACTTTTGTCCTTGTATTTTCATGCAAATTTTGTTTTAAGCGCTAAAATAAACGTGGCGGAAAAAACGCGTATGATTGAATTATGACAACAGATGGTGCGAGTGTTTCATCCACCAGCAGATTCGTCCACGAACGGGACTTTATAGGGACATCATATATATTATTGTGTAGTTCTAAGACAATTTTTAATATGATGCAACAAAATGACACTTTTAAGACGGTAAAATTAGAAAGCCTTTCCATTTAAGTGAGAGTGAAGCGTTGAAAACTTGAAGGGGATCGTCCATGATTGGAAGCGATAATATACTTTACTAAATACTGCTTACGTGACGCGAGAAACACTAAAAAAAATCACCTTGAATCGGGAAAAAGAAGTCTTTAATAAACCCCCACTCTCTCGTAAAACGGGGAAGTGGAGATTTTGGGAAAGGACCCCCGTTGTGATCTCCTATATACAGCACCAAAAGTTTTATAAGCCAGATGGAAAAAAAACTCCCATTTTATATAATGTTGAACGAAATTTTCATGCTACCCAGTAATGCATTTTTAAGACGAGTCCCACCTGATTTTCGGGACTTCCGAATTTCCCATTTTTAACTTTGGAAAATTGGATAACCCCAGCTCTCTGAGAGCCCAAAGCTGAAGTCCGGAGCCCAGTGAGTGGGACCTAGAGCTAGAATTGAGCCCGGAGCAATAGTTTGGAGCTCAGAGACATAGTGTTGGAGCCCGGTGCCCCTTTGTTGGAGCCCGGAACCCTGGTGTTGGAGCCTAGATCCCTAGTGCTCTGGAGCTCGGAGCCCTAGTGTACGAGCCCGGACCCTTGTGTTGGGGCCCGGAGCCAACAAAGAATGAAATATTAATATCGAGAAGGACTAATTGAAAAAATATTAATGAAGAGATAAATAAATAAGTAAATAAAATCAGTACAAAAAGGGGAAAAGGGAATAAGTAAGAAAGAGAAAATACACTAAACAAAGGGAAAAGCTATTTTTGACTTTGAAAATTGCTAATATAACAACTACAAAGATTCTTTTTGAGAAGATTAGTAGCCCTTAGAAGGACTTTTATCTGCATATGTAAGATATAAGCACTTGACTTCACTTCTTCCTTGGTTTCTGTACTTTCTTATGTGCGGTAGTTTTTGTCTTTTTAGGAGAGTTAGCGTCCTTGTCCTTTTCGACTGGCTTAGCTGTAGATTTCTTAGCTGCTGGCATGAAGGACAATTGCCACAGAAACGACATCTCGAAAGTTTATGACAAATGTACACCAGCTTGACCATGCAGTTTCAATTACCAGTTCAAATCGCTGATTATATAGAAAAGCGAACCTTTTGCCTGGGAAAGCTCGGCATGGCTGTATGAAGTTTCTCAGTGGTTGCATGTTAAATTGCACCGACTTTACCCCTAAATAGAGTTCTTTTTGTGGTGTGAATCTAGTCATTAGAGTGTCCAAACAACATTTCATAGTACTGAACAAATCGGTGACACGACACGAAACCCCCCCCCCCCCGTGTCCACTTTAGCAGGGCCAGGTATTTCCATTCCCAATTCGTGATCTGAAATCCCGACGTCTCGAAAATCATGCTGGTCTCGCCAACCCCTCTTTTATTAGAAAACTTTTACCGTTCCGGTAGCGTAAAATTTTCGTTTAATAATGTCAATACACGGGAATTTTATTTTCAACAGGTGTATTAATGGGACTAGAAATATTTTACACTCTTTAAAAGCAACCTTTTCCCGGTTCACGACGTAAACTTTAAGCGGTTCCGACATTATTTCCCGTTTCCCCTTGGATTTTTTATTTTCGATGATACTTTCCTGTTCACTAAAAAGCCGACCCGCTTTCCAGTTACTTCAAAGCCGACCCCGCATCCAGCTTTAACCGCATCGAGATACACTTATAATTCTCCTGTGTGAATATGGCGAGTTTTGAGAGTAATTTGCTGTTGACAAAAAGAAATAGCGTAGTTTTCCCGACAGGTTTTTAAGCCATTTACAGAAGAGATTTCAGTGCAAAAGGGAACTCCCTTCAAGAAAATAATTTTAATTCTTAATAGGCACATATTCTGTTAAAATTTTTACAAAAATCAGAAAGTTCAAGTAACTACACTGTAAAAACAGTGTTTAGGATTTGAACACTTTTGAAACACGTTTAGACCTAAACATGTTTAGGATTGTGTTTAAACCTAAACACTTATTAACTTAAGCATGTTTAGAATTTGAACATGTTTAGATTGATGAAATCATCATTCTTTAACAATTTTAGTGATATTTTCATTAAGTTAAACACAATCCTAAACACCTTAACACTTTCCTAAACGTGTTTAGATCTAAACATGTTTAGCTGTTTCAGATGAAGAGTTATCCTTCATATAGATGGAGCTCTAATCTTTCTTTATTTGATTTTGAAAATGGAAACGTGGCAATAAACAGGGATGAACAATGTGCGTTCTGACGAGGATGTTGCTTTAAATGCAGACTGTTTTAAAGGTAAGTAGTTGACATTATTTTGATATTTGAAAAAAGATAAATGCTTATTGGTATAATAATTTATTTTCATTTGTGTTGTTGTCATGCATCGATTTCAATGTGCATGTTATTATTTTGCAGCCATGTTTCAGTAAAATTTAAAGAATTTCTGAAGAACGTTTCTCAATATAATAATTTTTTTTCAATATACAAACATCTGAATTTGAAAGGCTTTGTTAATAATTAAAGCATGCACAAGGTAATTGTTTTATACTTATATCATTTCAGGAAATGGAAGCAACACAGTATTCGTGGATCGAATCTCGATATCAGCCAGTGTACAAGCATCCCAGCAAGAAGGATTGGAGAGAAGACTCTTGAGATATTTTAATAAATAAATAAATAAATAAATAAATAAATAAACAAAAACAATACAGAAGGAAAAGGTTAAACATGTTTAAAACTAAATACAAACATATGTTAAAACATGTTTAAAACCTAAACACATTTCCATACCTAAACATGTTTAGGGCTAAACGCGTTCAAAATTCAACACAAATTTTGTGTGGGATCTAAACACCGTTTTTAGAGTGTAATTACATTGATTGGGGAATAACGCGGGTTCCGAGTCCCGGATTTGCATTTTTTTTTAATTTGGACCCGGTTTCCAACACAAGGGCTCCGCGCTCCAATAATAGGGCTCCAGGCTCCAGCACCTAGGGCTCAGGACTCTACTCGCTGGGCCCCGGGCTTCAGATCCGGGCTCTCGGAGAACTGTTCATGCCAATAAATTGGTGGAATTTTGTGATCAAAGCACGAATTATGGAACATTTTCCGTCTCATTATATTACAAATAAATTAACAGGACAGCAAATATAAAAAAAAGTTTTTTTTTTTTTAAATTTATCCAAGATCTACTAATTGACCACTGAAGGCTGTAATACTAGTATGAACCTTGCCATTGTAAGAAAGAACATAAAATATAACAAATTGAATTTTTAGAAACAATAATATAAAATATAAAAACTGAAGAAGTACGGATGAAATAGGAACATTGAAAGAAAGAATATAAAATATGATAAATTGATATTATAGAATCTACAATATAGAATATAGAAAATGCAGAACTATGGATAAGGAAAGTGAAAACAATAAAAGGAGAAGATAAAATTTACAGCATAGAATTTCTCTGGTGGCGGAAATACCCCTCCATACAACTGAACTGAATATTTTTTTCTTCCCCCAAGTATTTGAGTATTTCATACTCTGAACGAGATAAAACTTCCAAACAGCGATTCTATTTTTAAAAAAATGCCTCATAATATATAAATTAAAATGCATAAAAAACAGAATATTGCACAAATCTAATTCAAATTTAAGAATTGAAAATTGTTTCACCATGCATATTTGCTGAAAATATGAAAAATGCAAATGGTTAGGAGAAATAGCTAAATAATTTAGATGCTTTGAATACATGTATAAGTTTAGTACGATAGTAAACATATTGTGTTTTACTTCAGGAAAAAGAATATGTATCTCTTATTATTGTAAATAATTTTATTTCATTTTTGCGATAAAGTGCAAAGAAGAGTATAGTATACCGATATTCAAGACTATTGACCCATTTGGCATTTGCGCATTTTATCCCTGGCAAAGTTTTAAAAAATCTTGAAAATCCAAGGATAAAAAGGATAAAAATAATGCGAGTCATATAGATAAAAACAAGTACCTGACCATTCGCAAGAAAGCCCTGCATGCAAATGTGAATTGGAAAAGAGATTAGAATTGGACCTTTTTCTTCCATATTGCTTCCTTCAGTTCTTTTGACGAATATTGCTTGCAAGTGAAACTCTCAGTATTGTACATAGATAATAAAGCGGAAATTCAAGTCTTCCTGCATTGGGTTTTATTTGTATATTTATTATACTATAGGGAAACGGGATAGAAAAAGGGGAGGTTTGGGTACCAACAAACCGGTTTAACCCTACCGCTGGCTGTTGCCGGTGCCGGTGCCAGTGCCGGTACCAAGTCCGGCTATCCCGAGTTCCTATCGTTATCTGTGTTTGTCTTTTGCCAATTTCTGGTTTCTCTTGTGCAGTGCCCTGGTTGATTGTGACATGTGATTGTAATGTTCGGTTCCTGTTATCTTCCTTTCATCAATAAACTATTCACGTTAAGGTTTACTTTAGATCATATTTTTTTAAATAGATACAATTCCACTAAAAATATGACGGAAACTTTGCACACAGGTTGTCTGTTTCAGACTTTAGTCACTTATAGCAATCGTTTCAGGGTTTCGATAAAATTTTACATGCAAGTGCATGCAATAGAACTGCTTATTAAACTGAAAGAAAATCGGTTTTAACTATTTTAATGTCTGAAATATGACTGATTAAAAAACCAGCAAACTTCATTGTGCTATTTTTAAAACGTATCCTAAAATTTTCCCACAAAAATGTAATGTTTAAAACGATGAAAATTCCGTTTTAATGATGTAAACTTTATAAAGGGTCACTGAATTCGTTTCGCCGAAATAAAAAGTTAAATATAGGCTATAGGTCATCTCATAAGAGATGTTATCTCTTACATAATATTTCATAATCATTAAATAATATCTCATAATTATGAGGGGGCGATGGGTTTATTTCGTTCTCCGTGATCGGGAATTTCAATTTCCCGTGATTCGTTTTCCCTTTCATAATTTGTCGTGAATCGTTATTAGAACATTTCCGTGAGTCGTTCTTGATCAAATTGATTTTCCGTTCTCCGTGATTACCATGCTAAATTTACGTTTTCTGTGAACATATTTTTGTATTTCAAATAAAAAAAATGCGTAAAAAAAACGAGTTTTTTTTTGTCTCTTTCTTTGACTGGTTTCACTTGGTAATCGGATTGAACCAGTTCCAAAAAGTTTTTTAGCGCGACCTTTTAAACTGGTTTCGCCACACCTTTGTCTTTTCATGTCTTTCATGGTAGAACGAAAGAAACGGTAACCTGATCAGATTCCATAATGGCGCTCACCAGTACATGTTTTGTGGAGGTTTTGATCTATTATATCGATCCAAAAGTAGGGATTGACCAAAATAAATTCATTGAGGGGAAAGAGTGGAAAAGGATGGCTTTAAATGAGCAAGATTTTTGCCTTTTACCCACGTCTTACACAAACTAAAAAAACAAACCGGTTTGACAGAGGAGGCAGTAAAAAGAGGACTCGGGAAAAAAGTAGACATCAAAATAAGTCGGATAGAAAATGCCAAGGAGGGCACGAAAACATATGCTATAACAACGCAACAAAATTGGGACCTCGAAAAAATGAGGTTATGACAGGATCCCCTTTACAAGTTTTCATGATTGATCACCACTAATTTATATCACTGTAAAAACAGTGTTTAGGATTTGAACACTTTTGAAACACGTTTAGGTCTAAACATGTTTAGGATTGTGTTTAAAACCTAAACACTTATTAACTTGAACACGTTTAGGCTAAACGTGTTTAGGATTTGAACATGTTTAGATTGATAAAATCATCAATCTCCAACGATTTTACTGATATTTTTATTAAGTTAAACACAATCCTAAACACCTAAACACAATCCTAAACGTGTTTAGATCTAAACATGTTTAGCTATTTCAAACGAAGAGTTATTCTTCATATATAGAGGGCGCTCTAATCTTTCTTTGTTTGATTTTAAAAGTGCTAACGTAGCAATAAACAGGGATTAACCGTGTGTGTTCTTTTGAGGATGTTGCTTTAAATACAGACTGTTTTAAAGGTAAGTAGAAAACATTATTATGATATTTGAAAAATTTTAATGCTCATTGGTGTATAAATTATATCTATTATCATTTGTGTTGCTGTCATGCATCGATTTCCATTGACATGTAATTATTATGAAACTATGTTTTAGTAAAATTTAAAGAATTTTTATGGAATGTTTCTCAGTATAATATTATTTTCCCAATACACAAGCTTTTCGATTTTAAAGGTTTTGCTAATAATTATAGCATTCACAATGTAACTATTATACTTATATTCTTTCAGGTAATAGAAGCAGAACAGCACCTGTGGATTGAGTCTCAATATCAGCCAGTGCAAGCATCCTAACTTGAAGCGAATGAAAAGAAGATTCTTGTCTTGAAATACTTTTATAAATGAATAAATGAATAAATAAAAACAAAACAAAATAAAATGGTTAAACATGTTTAAAATCTAAACACGAACATATGCTAAACATGTTTAAAACCTAAACACATTTCCGTACCTAAACATGTTTAGGGCTAAACGTGTTCAAAATTCAACACATATTATGTGTTTAGGATTGTGTTTAGGATGTAAACACCGTTTTTAGAGCGTAGTATCAGTAATTCAGTATTGATCGCCGTTCATAAAGGACCATAAAGTACCATACGCATATTCCCTTTTTAATAAAGATGTCCCGTCCATTTCAACATCATGTTATTCCATGATTCTATATCGTAATGTGGTGGTACCCAATTTCAGTTTTGTCATTGCCAGTTATTCAAAATTCCAAACTTATTTGTAAACAAAGAAACTTCACGGCTACATGAGCTTCGAACTGTACAAAAATTCTGTGGAAAAGATATAAATCTAGGTTTGAGTTGATCTCAAACACGTCAAGTTTCAGTATGCATTTTTCAGAGGGAACCCAGTTTCGACGTATTTTTATCTACTTTTAATCTAACCGAGCAAATAGCATTTTCAATACAAATTTTAGCTATAGACCTACCGACAAACGAATACCGAAGCAAGAACATGGAAAGGGGGATATTCTAAAATCATAAATCCAAAACCACGGAAATTCAATGTCGAATTATCACAATATATTGTGGCTAAATAATGAAATATCCTCAGTAAAACATCATACTCTCCCGCTGAATATGTACAATGAAAAAAAAAAAAAACAGGTGACAGCATTACTTCTGATCAGATAGAAACCGCCCCGGTGGCTGAATCCGTTGATGATCAAAGTGAATTTGAGGACGCGGTAACTGAAATTGCTGCTTTCGATCAGGTATCCTGAATGCGACTCTGACTCAGACGTGAATGACAATACTGATGATGATGATGACGATAGCAGAGTACAAAGTGAATACGATATTTAGGCTTCATGCATGGAGCTGTAAGTAGAAGTGGACGAGCCATCAAAATGTGTAGCAGATATAGCTGATTATTAAAGCAATTCTGGCTAGTTACTTTTATAATGCCTTAATACACCTGGAATATTTATACCATTTTAAGATGGTACTGGATTGACATACCGAATTTGACATTACACCGGACTTTCCACTTACAGTGTGACGGATGCCACGTGTGGAGGAGATCATGCTTACCCTTCCGGAGCACCTGATGACACTCCTGCTTTTAGGGGTTCACACTGTTAGTGCTTTATTTTTTGTGGCGTTTGTATTTTGTTTTGTTTGTTTCTTCGTCGTCGTTTTTGTTGATCCTCTTATTGCCATGTATTCTGGATTTATGATTTTTTATTGTTGCTTCGGTATTCATTTGGACATTTATTTAAGGTGTTGTCAGTGTTAACTGTGAACATATTGTTTTTGTTCGTTCAATTTTAACCATGATAAACCTTTTGGTTTACGTTTATAAACATTTGAGAAACGAAATAATCTATTATCTTCATGACATGTGGGCCATACATTTATTGCCATTATTGACATTATTCAAACATTATGCGTATTACAGAACAAGAGTGGAGATATGTTTCGAAACATAATATGCAACTTTAAGACAATGTTTCATATTGGATCATATTGTAACTGTTTTCTTAAACAAAGTGCATAATTATTGGGTATGGAAATTTAAATAAATTTTGTTTTTGACAACATGCTTTCATGAATGCAAGATGTTTATTCTTATCTTTAAGTACTTGATAATTACATCGTACATTCAAAATTGATTGTCTCTTTTTGTTCAACTTTTGGCTTTCTAGTTATATTTGCTTATACCTTAACACTGGTATATTACACTCCTTTGTGATGTAATTATTGAAAAGAACATTAAATTCATATTTGTTTCATGAATACTGTCGAATATCAATAATGCCCCATATGG